>JXCR01144351.1:129021-169638 GCA_002079205.1 Phalaenopsis hybrid cultivar
TTGTCCGTAAGAAGCTGTCGGTCGCTCAAAGTGAATTCCCGTCGCCCGCTTCGGGAGGACGTTCTAATTTACATATATATATATATATATATATATATAATTTTTGAGAAATATGAAATCAAACTGACCTCATATTTTCCACAGTTTAAATGAAAAAGCGCTCTACCTCAAATCCTGTATCTATCCCGAGGGATAAACACAAGACTTGAGGATGAGACTCGATCAAATAAACTAAAAAATATATGACATCCGTTTGATTTGCGAAATTGTTTTATTTGCTGATAAGTTCTCTTATTTAAGACAAAGAATTAAATAGGGTTTATTTTAGGCTGGGTTCGGAAAAGCTTCTTATAAGGGCAAGTTTCTATAGTTAATTACATCTTAAAAGACCGAAGTCACCTAAGAAAACACTCTATAAAAATCAGGGAATACTATCTTCAAGGAAGTCAAAAGGATAGGACGTTTCAACGAAATCAGACGAAGTGTGAAAGGAAAAATGTTCGAACCTGGAACAATGTTGTGGAATCTAAATGAAGAGAAACTAGGGGAGACCACAGATACAGAGGAGAACTGCAGTGACTTCCCAGTCTATCCTATGGTTTGACTCCATTTTTGAGAAGAAATTATTAAAGTGTTTTATCCTGCCAATTTTATTTAATTAGGGCTTATATTTGCTTGACATGGTCACACAAATCGCCTGGAAGATATGAGGGTTTACGTCTTATCGGACGACAACCTCGGAACCTAGAACGGGTTAGGGCTTAAATCACACAGAAGAGCTATATGAGTGCATAAGGAAAATGTGAAGGATTTATGTTGCGCTAGGCAAAAAACCTCGAAATCCTATGGATTGTTGTTGTTTTTCTAGGAAAGGAATAGTTTTGCTGGGGAAGACGTGTTCTGTTGTTGAAGATGGTCGTGCTGCCCACCGCGCTAGCTCCAAGCTCACCGACATGACGAGTTTAAGTTTTCTAGGGTGTCCAGTTATAGTGTCAAATCAAACGACCCTATGGTTGTGGTTCTCTAAACATCTTATATAAAAGGAAACATATTTAAAACTATATAGTATAAAGTGTGCAATGCAGGAACAAACAGTAGAATGCATGCGGAACAGTAACAGGTAGAAACATGAACAATATAACATGCTATACAGGAAGAACAATAACAAGTGGAAACATGAACAGTATAACATGCTATACAAGAAGAACAAGTAGGGACAAGAAAAGTAAAGTACTGAAAAATGTAAAATAAACCTGTACGCCCGTGAGATCCGATGTTCTTTAAGTATAACAAGCCTAAATGCATCTCAAAAGCAAAGTCTGGAAGAAAACGTCATCCAGGAAATCCGAGAAAGAGCAGAAAACTCGATGGAGGGTCTATCGGAACCACTATATCTGTGCTCCAACACTCGAATGGCCACGAAGCGACGGTTGGGTATAACACATTCGTAGGTTGGTGCAAGACCACTCCGTACACCTGACACAGGTGACACCTAGCGGTATCCATGCAATCCGTTAATATTGCTGGCCAATAATATCCGAGTCTTTTAATCTTCATTTTCATTTTTGGCTCTGACTGGTGCGCTCCACACAATCCGGCGTGTACTTCTTTGACAATATCCTGTGCTTCGGCTGTACTCAAGCATCTCAACCACATCTGATCAAACGATCTCCTGTAGAGGACATTATCTACCAAAGCATGCGACATGGCTCTTCTCGTGATATGATATGCGATTGACTTGTCTTCTGATAATTTTCTTGTTTGCAAATATTCTATTAAAGGCCTGCGCCAGTCTTTGAGATTGTCCGCCACTATAGCTACTATTTCTTTTTCCTTTCCGAGCCTGTGCAAACTTTCAATGTCGATCTGTGACAAAACCTAACGTCCCTGTACTGTAATGTCAACGGAATCCTCCGGCGGACACACCATTTCCTTAGCAAGTTTTGCTAGAGCGTCGGCCTGAGCGTTCTCTCTTCGAGGAATTCGGTACAAAGTTACGCTAGGAATCTGTTCCAACAACTTCATCGCATACTGATGGTATTCTGCCAATCTCGGTTTTAAGAACTTATATTGTTCGACAACCTGCTGAATGACGAGTTGTGAATCACCATAAATAGTAATGTCTGTTATATCCATCG
Organism: Phalaenopsis hybrid cultivar; assembly: GCA_002079205.1. NCBI lineage: Eukaryota > Viridiplantae > Streptophyta > Magnoliopsida > Asparagales > Orchidaceae > Phalaenopsis > Phalaenopsis hybrid cultivar. Next base: position 131,160 of record JXCR01144351.1, read on the forward strand.
AGATTATCAATTTCAATCCGGTAATCAAGGCTTCATACTCTGCTTCATTATTCGTGCATGACTGTCAAGTGGTAAGAAAACCTTAACATTATTTGGTCCGGCGTGACGAAAATCAAACAAATTCCTGCTTTACCCGGTATGACTATTTGTAATCCTCTATCCTTCCTGGCTAACGAAGCCCCATCAAAATACATTTCCCAACGTCGAGTACTGGACGGTTCCACTTGTGGTATCTGTTCATCTGGTAGCTCATCATCGAGAGGGGACCCAGCTGGGAGTGGGTGTGCTACAAGAAAATCTTCTAAAATCTGTCCCTTGATAGCGCGAAGGGGAACAAAAGTTATATTGAATTACAATAAAATCATTGATAATCTTGCTAAACGTTCGGAAAGTGTTGGTCGAATATTGCAATAGATTAACTTTTGAAATAAGGGTGATCTTATGAGAAAACATGTAATGTCTAAGCTTCTGGGCGACGAAAATTAAAGCTAGACAATGTTTCCCAATAGGAGGATACTTTACCTTCGTCGGTATTAGACGTCGATTCAAGTAGTAGAGTGCGTTTCCTTACCCTCGTCATTGACCTGAGCTAACAGGGCTCAGAGAGAGTCGTCTAAAACCGCGGTATAAAGTATCAACGGTCTTCCCGGACAGGGGCTGCCAAAACAGGTGTCATTAAATATCGCTTAACGTCCTCAAAAAGCCCGCTGATATTTCTCCTCCCAAACGAATTTAACGTCCTTTTTAATTATTATCGTGAAGGGCTGACACCTACCTGAGAGATTAGAAATAAAGCGTCTCGAATTTGTCAATTCTTCTTCTTAACTGACACAACGTCGGCTAGATATATGGGGTATTGCTCCTCCCGCACGAAGTTAGCGTCTATCAACTTCTTCATCTCGACGATCACTTGTTGCTCTATTTCGAGACGCATTCTCCTGGGAGCTTGTTTTACTGGGGCCACACTCTTGTCCACTCCCAGCTTATGAACTGCGACCTCTGAAGATAATCCTGACATTTCATCATAGCTCCAAGCGAAGCAATCCTTGTATTCTAACAATAACTTGATCAAATCCGTAGCCTCCTCCTTGCTGAGCAGGGAACTTATAAAGGTTGGTTGGGGCTGCTCCTCAGTCCCGAGTTAACTTCCTTTAATTCATCGAATGTTGACTTAATTTCTTCCTCCAATTCTGATGGAGCGTCGTCTATTGGAGAGTCTTCAAAGTCATCTTCCACATCGAGGCAATCCTCTTCTAACTCGCTAGTAACAACCATGCAAAATTTTGAATCATCGACTGGTCCTATCGTACCAAATCCGAGACCCTCTTTTGAATTGAGAGTTCGACCTTTAACATTCCATAATTTCTCAAATAGTCGTAGTTTATCCTTCGGCATTTGCTTTGGCACATATCCCTGTTGAATTAACTTTTGTACGCAAGGAGAAAAGGAACCAAATGGTAGTTCCATTAATTCATTAAAATCATCCTCTTCCAAATTTACATGATTTTCCAAAGTAGGAGAAGGATAAGCACGATAAAACTTGATCGGTTTGAAACCAACACAGCGGACTTCCTTGCATCTAAACTCTCGATCTTTTGAGGGTGGATCAGAGTAAGTTATGACATGCACGTAGTGGTTAATCCGATCATACATCGACTCATATTCACTTTTCTCGACGTCTTCCATGGAAATTTCATACTGTGGCTTTTTCTGCTTTATCATCATCGCTTCTTCATCCGACTTTCCTTTGTCAGAACTTTCTTCCACATCAATGCTGATGGTCGGCTTAGTCCATTCAACAGTCGTGCTGGTTCTTCCTCGCCCGCGTCCCCGGCCTCGATCTCGGGTCCATGGGGTAAAAGAACTCCTACCAACTGGTTGCGGAGGAGTGGCAGTGGATTGTTGAAGCGGAGCTGAATAGTTTTGTTCTTGTGATCCCTTTGAATTTTCAGTCTTATGTGGCACAACTTCTCGAGAAAAGACCGTCTTCTTCGGTGGAACATAGTAGGTGGCGTCTTCATGAATGCCTACTTCATGAATTGAAAATGGTTGTAAATCTCATTTGATGCAATTCTCTTGTTCTTCCTTACAATATTTGATGCACTGATGCAGAGATGACAGAACCATGTTATGCTCGTGAATCCACGGTCGACCAAGCAAAGCGTTGNTCAATTTCCCTCCTTGACTTAAGCTTAAATGTTAATTAAGGCAAGATTTCCAAAATTATACATTTGCCCATAGGACTTTAACACCTCATAATTTGTCAAATTCAACTCAAATGACTTTAAAATTTTTATCCTACCTCATTCATGGGTCAATTGAGACATCAGAAAAAAAAATGTAATTTTAAAAAATTTAATTTAATTTATATAATTATTTTCATGCAAAAATAGGATTTTTCAAAGAAAATTCCTAATTTGACCAATGTAAATTATAATCCCTTGAAATTTTTACTGGAGGTAGAACTAGTCCTGGAAGCCTTTGGATCAACTTTCATAATTTTTTGAATTGTCTGTGATTTATTACAACTATTTTAAGTTCTGGGCTATTTAATAAAAACAAAATATTTTAGGTGGTGAAAATTAAGTTTTGTATTTTTGAAAAATTTCCCTAAGGTCAGAGAACTCAGGGGAGCAAATTTTATATTTTTCTAATTTTTCTTTGATTTATTGGAATTATTTTAGTGAAAACTTATTTTTTGCCTTTTAAAATTATTCTTAAGCTTTAAAATTCAATATCTTTATTTAGAATATCAGGAAAAATATTCTGATTGTTCCTAAGTGATTAGGAATAAATTTAGAACACTTCCATGAGTTTTATTATTTTTATGATTTTTATAAAATTTTAATTATTTAAATACTTAAAATAGGCCAAAAATTAAGTTTTAATTTTAAATATTATTTTATTTTTTTAAAATATCCCTGATTGTAGAGAGCTCAAAAAACTAAGTTTGATAATTTTTTGAGTTTTGTCTTGATTTTTTAAAAATCATTTAAGTGTTAAGAGTGATATTTATCTTTAAAAAGCAATTTAAGTTGTCAAATTAACTCAAAATATTTTGAAATTTTTATGATGAGTTCTCTGGATCCCACAGTGGAGATAAAAAAGCAAGTCATTTAAATGTTTGTGATTTCCAAAATTAATTATCATAGTGATTTAGTATTTGGAAAATTTAAGGATGTTTTAAATGACAAATTTTATAAAATTAATTATCTTAATTATTTAGTGTTTGTAAAATGTAAGGACATTTTAAATGACTTGACCCATGAAATTATTTCCAAAGGTTTCCCTAGTCATGGTGGACCTTCCAAAATTTTCTTAGGATTTTATAATCAATATGCTAATTTCCATGATTATTTCAAGGAAATGATGTTAAATAACTTGAAAAATATGGATCTCTATATAGGAACCTCCTCTGACTTTGGAAAAATCAGAGAATATTTCCCCTTACAGCGGCTACAATATGTCAAAATTTCAAGCCAAGGTGATGTGTCAATATGCATGGAGAATCAAATGATTCAAAACTGTAAAATAAAATATGCACCAAATGGACTTGAAAATTATTCCACATTATTCTCCTTTGTTCACCGAGTAAGATGGTTTTTTTATTTTATTTTTTGTGATTTTTCTACACAAAGTTATGGATTTTCTAAGTTAAGAGTATTTAAATAAAAAAGAAAAAGCCCTATTTATTTATTTAAACAACGCATGCTGACTAGATCCTAGGCAGCTCCAAAGGCATGCGAGGCGTGCTCTAGTTTGATGTCACCATCCACATAGCTGCTGACTTGGCCCGTGGTTCACGTCCTGAAGTGCTGTCCGGCTCGATCTCCCCCGTCTATTTGATACACGCTTGATCAAACGGCTCCCCATCATTGTCCACGATAGAATGATCCCGTGCTCGTCCACACTAAAACCTTAAGATCTCGGCCTATACTCAACCAAAGCACTTCGTGTTCGATCCTATGGACTCGTCTAAGTGAGACAAACATATCCATATGGTTAAGATTCCATGAAATCAAGTTTAAGTGAATGGAGAATCAAAATAAGCTCAGGAGCAGGAGGAGTTTAGTACCTTTGCTCTAAGAAGGGAGGCTTCGATAAGAGGTACTCGGCACATTTGTTGGGGTCTAAAGAGGCTAGGGATTGAGTCCCTGGTCTTCGCATAAGGCCTACGTATGAATTCAATCACGGTCGGATTTAGGTGTTGGTCTAGAGCTATGGTAGAGGCTTTGTGGAAGGGGATTTTACGGGGCTTTGGCTTCTTTCACTCTTGTGAAGGTGTATGCATAAGTAATTGAAGTTTGGTGGAATGTGGAGGTGTATTGGGCTATGTTCTGGTTTTTGGCAGGGTTTTGAGCTCAAAATTGGGCTCTGGCAATGAGAATGGGTGAGGAAAAATGGTTGGAATGCACTGAGGGGATCTTAGGGAAGCTCTGTGTAAAGTTTGGAGAGACCTCTCTAAGGAAATTTCAGCACACCTCCCATGGCCGTGGGAGGTGAGTTTTTATAAAATTGGCCATGGGGTGGCTCTCAGGGCATAAGCTTGGGTGCATTGTGGTGCTTAGGTGGAGGGCAGAGGAGCTCCATAGCTTGTTTTGGATGAGCTGGCCTCTAGGTTTGATTTTGGGTGAGGTGCCAAGGGAGTGGCTCTTGGTTTTGGGCTTTTCTGGCCACTAGGCTGGCCGGCCAGCCAGGGGGAGGTGGCTAGGAGCTCAGGGAACCTAGAGGAATCCATCACAGCAATTTAATGCAAATGTGCTTGGATTTGGCAAAGATATCTTAAGCATGTGCATTTTTGGAAATAAGATCCGTTAATTTGGGGGACCTTTGGCCCATGGCTTAATTTAGGTGATTTCATGGTGTTTGAAATGGTTACTAAGTCCAACTAATGGCCGTGGTGGAGTTAATTTGGTGGCCTTAGGGTGGTTAGGTCACATTTAGTGTATGGGTCCAAGTGGGTGCAAACGACCAAACCTTGGGTTTGAGTTAGGCTAGCTATGTAAATTGGCCCAATTTATTTTTTCATTTGGTGTAGATGATCATAAGGAAAAACTTTGGTGAATGATGGAAGTGGTTTTGAGTCCAATTGGGGGGTCAATTTGAAGGAATTTTGAACTTTAATCAATGGCCATGTTGGGCTAGGCTTGGGTCTAGCTTGGGTTACCATTGGGATAAGTGCAAATTTATTATTGTAAATGGTCAATATGTACCTCTTGAAGAGTTTTCAACATGAATTGGATGTCAATTTGGAGGTTAAGGCAATCAATTGGGTGAAATTTGGGGACTTAGCCAATTTGGGGCTAAATTTGGAAATTTTGGATTTAGGCCAAACTCAAATGGATTTGAGGCTTCACCAATGTCAATTGATGGTTGATTTGTATGTGTAGGAATTTCATAAAGATTTTGCAACATTAATTGAGGCCAATTGACTAGGCCATGGGTTCAATTTGGTGAGATTAGGTAATATGGTCAAAATTGGGGTTTTGACCCAAATCAAAATTAGGCTCAAATAATGGATCAATTGAGCTTAGATTTGGTTTAGTTTGGTCATATAAAAAGTGAATTTGAGTTTAGGATTGGAATTGGGTCAATTGAGATCAAATTGGTTGACATTTGAGTTGGATTTAGGGAAATTTGGGTCTTTAAAGGGAAATTAGGGGATTTTTCTTAAAGATGGTTAAATTGGCCATATTATGTCATGAGGTAATTGAGAGAAATGAAATTGGGAATATTTGGATTTTATCAGGATTTTTTAGGAATTTGTGGAATTTTTGGGATTTTGAGCCCAAGAGGGGCATTTTGGTAATTTGGGGGTGCTTTAGAGGTAAAAGGCCAAGATGGGTATTTTGGTAGAGTTGAGGTACCAATCATCACCAATAAGCCATGGACCAAAGGAAACCCCATTTTAGGTCTTCTACATAGTGGTCTTAGCTAAACCATAACCCTAGGGCTAGTAGGTTTAGGGGACCATCTACATGAGTATCCCAAAAGTTCAAGGGATCTAGGCTAGAAATTTGAGTTCAGGATTGTGAGTGATTGTGGGTGCAGATAAGTGTAGTGAGTGCCTTTGCTCCAAACCAACACCCAAGGTCAATCCTAAGGTCTAGCAATCCTAAGTGTGACTCATCTTGAGTTTCCCCCATAGTGACCCCACCTACTAAGTACTTAAAGGTTGAGACCAACATGTGGAACTTCAGGTTGAGTAAAGAAGAGGGTAGAATTTCTAATGGTGAGATTGAGAGCAATATGTGGAACTCCAAGTTGAGTAAAGAAGAGGGTAGAATTTCTAATGGTGAGGTATTTAGAGGTTGAGAACAATATGTGGAACTCCAAGTTGAGTAAAGAAGAGGGTAGAATTTCTAATGGTGAGGGTTGAACCAATATGTGGAACTTCAAGTTGAGTAGAGAAGAGTTTGGAATTTCTAATGGTGAGGGTTCCCCAACATGTGGAACTTCAAGTTGAGTAGAGAAGAGTTTGGAATTTCTAATGGTGAGGGTTCCTACCTAGTTTGTTAGGAAAAGTCAACAGGAAGAGTCCTATGGCTAGACCCTATGCTACTAAAGAGGAAAATCTAAACCTCAACCAAAAATGAGGTCAACAACCATCAAAGGCTTAGCACTATTTTATATCTGCTCGTCTACTTCCTAAAAATCATCTCAAAGTGACCAAAGAGAGAGCTATGTTGAATTATTGTATTCAGGAGGGAAATCCCATCACGATAAGGGCTTTGATCTACCACACTATCATCAGTTCAATTGTTGTTGCTACTACTGCAGGTATGGGATTTGCTTCCTTGATATATTCCTTATGTGGGCAGGTTGAAATAAAGTGTAATAGTTGGGAGGAAGTTTTGTTGCCTCTAAAGCCCATTACAAAAGTGAATGTAAAAAATTATTCGAAGCATTCGATTTTTGGTTGGAGAGGAGGATTTTTCAGGAGTTATGGATTAGAGACGTCTGTTGCATATTCATCAAGACCATCTGCTTCACGTGCTTCTACATCTCGAGGTGAGTCAACTAAGACTCAAGAACTGTTATTACAAATGATGATGACTCATATCCACTTGATAAAGTTCAAAATCTACAACATTTTGCTAAGCATAAAATAGGTATAATAGGAGAAAGAGTGACTTTGAGGAGAAATTTTACCCAGTTCTGGAGGGCCTGATTAAAGGTGACCCAGAAGTAGTATGTCCTCAATATCCTCATTATCCTGACTATGAGCATAAAGAAAAATGGTATAGTTGCTATTCTGAGAGTGGAGAGGAGTAGAGATCAGAGATGATGTGTTGGACTTGATTTGGTTTGATGTATTGTTATGTTTGTGTTTTGTTATGGACTCTGTGATGTAGTACTGCTATAGATGCAGTTATGTGATGTTCTGGACTAAGTATTATGTTGTGTTTTGATTTTTTATATTCTATTGTTGTTGTGATTGTTGTGTTAGATAGTATTTTGTTTTTAAAATTTTAAGATAGTAACTGTTTTTGTTTTTAGTATGGTCGATTGGTTACTTTAGAACTTAACCTAATTCCATATCTTTTTTTTCAAGTTAAAAATCTTGCTAGCTTAGATGTTAATTTTAAAATTCAGAAACTGCTACCCTGTATTTTTCTTATCACATTAGTGTGTTGTCTCCTTTTATACCTACTGTTTAGAAGTCTATTGAATCTCTACATGTTAAACTATAATAAAATGTTGGAAAATTTGATCAAAATTAATTTTACTCCTGTCTTTAGTTTTATACTTGTATAATTAGGATGTAAAAAATTTGTTTAGCATGTTATTTCAATTTTTATTCGCGCCTGTATAATTATCTGATTCTAAAATGTTTAATCTATTAAAAGAAATTAAGTTTTGGTGAGCGATGAAAAACATTTTCAAAACTTGGATATTATTTGTTCTCAAATGAACTACATAGAAATTTGAATTTTAAAAGAAAATTTGATTATGTATATGAAGTTATATTAGGGAAGTAAAATTTGATTTTAGAAATGAGTAAAAAAAAATAGTTAAAATTTTAAGTATTGAAGAAAAACTTTAAGTTAAAAATTTTTAGTATAGAAAATGATTATTATAATTGGCTTTCTTTAGCAAGAAAAATTGTATTTATGAAAAATTTAGATAATTTAGACAGGCAGATTGGAAGAGAATTGTCTTGATGTAGAGGATGACTCTAAAGATCAGTTAATAGGTGATGCCCCACCGGAATTTGAAGAAGAGATTAAATCAATAGTTGATGAATTAAAAGAAATCATCCTCGGGAGTAAGGAACAACACCGACCTACCTTCGTAAGTTCCTTACTCAATGAGGAAGAATCTATAGAGTTGATAGAACTATTTTCAGAACTTAAAGATTGCTTCACATAGAGTTATGATGACATGTCAGGGTTGTCAGCGGAAGTCGCAGTTCACAAAGATAAGACCATGTAAAATAAGCTCCCAGAAGAATGTGCCTCAAGATAGAGCAACAAGTCATTGTCGAGGTAAAGAAATTAATAGATGATATCTTTGTAAGAGAAGAGCAATACCCACATTGTTAGCCAACATTGTGCCAGTTAAGAAGAAAAATAGACAAATCCGTGTATATATCGACTTTAAGGATTTAAACAAAGCATGTCCAAAAGACGAGTTCCCATAACCGATACCAAAATTAATGTTGGATACCACATCGACACATCAAAATTTTTTCTTTCATAGATGAATCGTGAGGTTATAACCAAATTAAGATGGCTTAAGAAGGTGCAGCACTTACAACATTCATAACTTCAATTGGGATCTATTGCTACACAGTGATGCCATTCAGGTTAAAGAATGTCGGAGCAACATATAAACTAGCTATGATAAAGTTACTCTGTGGATTTTTTTATTATCCACATAATGAATCTGATGGAGAGTCACTCTGTGGATTTTTTCAAGCAGCTTCATTACGTACATGATGATATTCTGCTAGTATTGGTTTCAAAATCTTATATTGTCCAACAACTTGTTGGATGAAGAGTTTGAGCCAAACAATGCTCTTTAGAAATAAAAATAAAAATAAAGATAAAATAAAATGTGACCTTCTGTTTTGGTAGCCCTTATTCCGGAAAAATTGTTTATACTTTATATTACGGCCTTAAATCACTCTCTCAGAGCCCAATTGCCTCAGGTCAATGACGAGGGAAAAGAAAATGCACTCTACTACTCAAGTCAACATCAGATACGGACGGAGGTAAAGTATCTGTCTATTGAGAAGCATTGTCTAGCTTTAATTTTCACTGCCCAAAAGCTTAGGCATTACATGCTTTCTCATAAGATTACTCTTATTTTGAATGTTAATCAGTTACAATATTTGATGACCCGACGTTTAGCAAGATGGTCTTTGATTTTATTGCAATTTGATATAACTATTATTACCCTCTGCACTATAAAGGGACAAATTTTAGCAGTTTTTCTCTCAATGAACCCACTTCCAATTGGGTCCCCACTCAACGATGAGGTACCAGATGAGCAAATACTGAAAATAGAACCATCCAGTGCTGGAAATTGGGAAACATACTTTAATAGAGCTTCTTTAGCAAAAAAAAATAATGGATCAAAGACAGTTATACCAGGCAAAGCAGGAATTGGTCTGATTTTCATCACACTAGATAAGTATATGTTGAGATTCTTCTATCACCTGATAGAGCTGTGCACCAACAATGAAGCAGAATATGAAGCATTGATCACAGGGTTGGAGTTGACAATCTCGATGGATATAATAGATATTACCGTCTATGGAGATTCACAAATTGTCATCCAACAAGTTGCTGGATAATTTATTATTTTGAAACCAAGACTAACAGAATATTATCAGTACATAATGAAGCTGTATGAATAGATCCCCAGTGTTACTCTCCACTGCATTCTTAGGGTAGATAATGCCCATGCCGATACTTTAGCAAAACGTGCCAAGGAATTTTCATGTCCTCAAGAGGATTCCTTTCACATTACAGTTCAAGGACGACAAGTTTTGTCTTGGATCGACCTCGCCAATTTACATTAACTCGAAAGAGAAGAAGAAATGGTGATTGTAGTTGCAGACATCAACAAAAGTTGGTCAGTAATAGAATATTTACAAACTGGAAAACTGCCAGAGGACAAGTCTGAGGCATATATGCTGTAGTGGGTGATGTCCTCTAAAGAAGATTGTTCGATCAGATGTGGTTGCAATATCTGAACAGAGCAGAAGCATAGAGTATTCTCAAAGACGTACATGCCAGATTGTGTGATGCTCACCTGTCAGGGCCAAAAATGAAAAAAAAGATCAAGAGACTCAAATATTATTGGCCAGTAATGATATTCAATTACATGGATAAAGCTTGAAGGTGTCTCCTTTGCCAAGTGCATGGGGTGGTCTTACACCAACCACCTAATTTGCTACACCCAATTGTTGCCTCATTCCAATTCGAGTGTTGGGTCATAGACATAACAGATCCTACTAAGGGACACTGATTTATTCTTGTCTCTTCAGATTATGAGAGGTTACAACACAACATGTTTAGCAATTTTTTAAGAGCCAAATCGTCTACCATTTTGTTGTACCGCACAAGGTTATTTCTGGCAATGAGACAACCTTCAAAAGCAAAAAGATCAACAACATTATCAATAGACATGGGATAGGCTGGAGGTACTCTACAATTTACTATCCCAGGGAAAACAGACTAGCTGAAGTCTTCAAAAAGATGCTCGTGCAAATCTTACAAAAAACATTGGATAAAAAAAAATAGATTGGCATAATAAACTATTAGAAGCTATACGGGCCTACCGACAACGTTGAAAACTCCCACTCAATGTACACCCTACGCACTTTTATGTGGGTCTGAGGTCGTACTATTGTTAGAAGTACAAACACCATCTCTCAGTCACCTTCGCCAACCAAATTACAACCTAAGAAATTCCAAAAGTTAGAATTGAAGAATTAGAAATTGTCGAGGGAAAATTACTAGAAGCACAATAGCATTTGGAACTTTACCAAGCCAGGATGGTGCTGGCTCATGACAAATTGGTCTACCCAAGGGTGTTCAAAATTGTTGACCTTATTCTCGTTCTCAAAAGAACTGTTCTTGCACACCGCAAAAAAAAATTGTAAAATTTGTACCAACTTGGGGGGGAACATTTGTCATAAAAAAAGTTTATATAGGAGGATCCTACCAGCCAGTGGATTTCCGAGGTGAAAGACCTATGATGTCGGTCAATGGTCGCTACTTGAAGATATACTACCAGATGTGATGTTTCTTGAAGTCAACTTTTTGAAACTTTTGATTGTTCTAATGTTATTTATTTGGCCAAACGTCTATGACTGGGTAAAAATTTTATAATAAAATTAACCTTTGTAAAATGAAAATTTTGGAATTTCTTCCCCTTAATTTCCTCCTTTTGTCTCTAACTTTGAAATTCCATTAAATTAAAAAAATAAGTAAAAAAAATTTGCACGTCTATCAAATTGATTTTTTTTTAATAATTACTTCATTTTCCTTTCTTGTTCATGCTAAATTTCAGTGCACTGATGTTTTTCTATCTTTTACAGAAAAATGTCAGGACAAAAGCTGATTTTTACCTTTAGATAAGGCTTAAATCTCACACTGAATAAAGAAAGAGCAGCTCAAGGTGACATTGTAGATTTTGACTTAGACTTCTGTCAGGTCAATGTAAACTATGAGGGCCCTCTGACGGACATAGTCAGCCGCCAAGAGAGAGAAGGATTACTATGACTACTGAGGATTTGTAATAAAAAAGACTCCTCGCTGAAGAGGAAGAAAGTAATAACACAGCAAAATCTGATGGAAGGAACTAGCCATATTCCATCCATGATAACCACATCAAAATAAAATCTAATCGATGCTAATGATGAAAGGGTGTCAGATGTACCACTAAGAAGAACTCAACGGCGAAATTCTAATCTCTACAAGCACAGAGCTTTTCTATGAGAGGGAAAGAGATGCATTAAGGAGGCAAAAAATAAACTCACCCAATTCCTGAAGGGAAAAATTGATGATCCTTGCATGAGAGAGTCCTCTATTAGTCCTCCGGCTACAGAGGACAAGTCCGAGTTTCATGTAGAGCAGATACTACTAGCAGTACCAAATGAACTTTATAGGGGTTGCCCGATGTGGAACATTGAGGTTCCTAAACAGGAATCAAGAGGAGGAGAATTAGTGGAATCTCCACTTCAATCATTACAACTTTCTTGAGGAGTTTATAGCTACCAACACAGGACGTCAGGAGACAGCTTACCCGGAAACTAAGTCCTATATTCCATTATCTACAGAGCTAAGTTAGACATGATATCCTATAGATGTGGAGATGAGGGAGTAATTAACTTAAATTATATAGTGTTTTTAGACACATTTTTATACCTATTTTTGGAATATTGCTCTTTAATGGAAGGTATTTTTGTGTTTTTCTTGCAGATACATGTAAAAAGGGTGAAAAATGTTTAAAGGAGTGAAAAAGGATCAAATTTAGGGCAAAAAGGTGAAAAATGTGCAAAAGAGTTTTGGCACCTCAGCTGCAGATCCGACGCTTAAGCATCGATTAAACAAAGAAGGCCATGCCTAAGAGACAGATGCCCCACGCTTAAGCGCCAGTAGCAGTTATTGAACGAGTAAAGTTGGTTTCTATGACTTTTGAAGAGGTTTTTGAGGCACCCATTTGCTTAATAGATGGTTATAACCACCATGGATGAAATTTTTCACAAAATGATGCATCTCTTGGGGAAATAGATCAAATTTAGACATATTTTGAAGAGAACCTAAAACACCTTTTGTAAAATTATAAAAGAAAGAAGATTGGGACTTTGAAAGAGGTCCTGAAAGTATTGGAAAGTTTTGAAAGTTCTCATTTTGGGAGTTTGTTAGGAGAGATTCTTAGGCACCACTTTTACTTTTATTTTATCCTCTTTGTTATTTTATTTTTAGTGATTGTAAAGAGAAGAGAATCGAAGGAACTTCAAGAATTTGGTGGAAGACTTGAGATAAGTTTTTATCTTTCTTTTTTTAGACTACTTTTGGTTTTAATTGAGACTAGTTTTTGGTTTGACAATGGTTTCTTTTTTTAAACATAAGTGTGGTTTTGTTTTCTTCTTGGATTTTGAATAGTTTTCTTTATCTTTCTTCTTAAAATGATAAGTAATTAAGTTTTGAACAGAAGTTGTGGAAAGTATTGATCTTCAATGATGGAAGAAGTTGTGATGGTTTAAATCCACGCACTTCGTTTACTTCTTGATTTGGCCAATCCAGATGTTAAAATTGATTGTGAGAATATGTAAGAATCGGGCTGGTATTATCTCAAACAAAAATGGGAAAGAATTACATGATGTTGTATGAATGAGAATGCAGTTCACAAGATTGAGTGCAAATAAATAGAAAAATATTCATTGAAGGGTGTAGATTTAGAGGACCATAAAGTGACAGGTTTAAGCTTCCAACTTGGTTTACAGTTTTAGGTTTTGATACGAGAATGTCAGCTCCCAGGTGTAGGGAATCGAGGGAACTCTAGAGGGAGAGCTAGTATCTTCCCTGTCTAGTTAGTCTTTAAAACTATTCAAACTTTAAATTAACCCATGTTCTTTATAGCATCACTAGTAACGGTAAAGAATATTTTTTCTCCTATTTGACACAACACAATTTGCATACTTCTATAACAGAGTTCCTATACTTATTACTAATTCATAACAAAAAGAAAGATATTTTCATATTTAGTTCTTTTCTTCAACAAAAACTCTAGTTATCTTTCGAAATTGTTATTGTTCTATCAAAATATTAAAAATATTGAAAACATTTAAATTTTTATTACTGCAAAAATTATCTATAATTTAGATAATTATCTTTTTTTATTAAAAATAGAAAGTTTACTGTTCAATAGTGCATATTGTCTATTCTACCTATGGGTTCGATATTCAGGTCTTAATCAAAAGGTCCTATTTTACTTGATAACGGTATGTATACTTGCGCAGTATTAAATATATATAAATTAAAATTTAAATTCTTATGTTTCTTCAAGATCAAGTTTTCAGTTTTGTTGTAAAGTAAGGAAATATAAGTGAATATAATCAGAATTATTGTTCTGCTTTGCATATTAGCAGTATCCAGGGATTAAGTTTTTAGCACTGTTACCGGGGAGAAATTCGTTTTAAAAGCAAATTTCTATTTTTAGAATGTCTTATTTAAAATTTAAGTTATCTTATGTTATTTTATTTTGTTTTAATTTATTTTATTATATGTTAGTGTATGCATAATTCAGGTTCTGAAGGACTAGTGCCCTACAATTCTGAATTAAAAAGAAATATTAAATCAAAAAAACCAAAAAAAATTATAAATTTTAAAAAATACAATAAATTTATAGAAATAACAAACCAAAATAATCAAAATGTTGAAATTCATCAAGAGTTTAGACCTTTAAGAGATTGTGCCAACCCTACTGCAGATGAACTTCATTGTAGTATTCAAAAACCTATTGTAGTCTCTAATTCATTTAAGCTTAAACCTGTTATTATCCAAATGATATCAAATAATCAGTTTGGGGGATCACTAACTGAAGATCCAAATTTACATCTTGCCAATTTTAGAATTGTGCACTACATTTAAATACGATGGTGTATCAGATGATGTCATAAGACTTAGGTTATTTTCTCTCAATGAGGGATAAAACGAAGATGTGGTTAAATTTATTAGCACCTGAATCTATCAGAATTTTGGGTGATTTAGCACAAAAATTCCTTGCTAAATATTTTCCACCATCAAAAAGAGCAAAACTTAAAAATGATGTTACATTTTTTAATCAGTTTGAAGGGGAATCTATTTATGAAGCATGGGAGAGATTTAAAGAACTCTTAAACTATACCAGATTGGTTAATAATTCAAACCTTTTATAATGGATTAATTGGTTCTCTTAGATTTATTTCGATTGACTAATAATTATACTTTTTATAATGAATTAGTTGGATCTCTTAGATCAGTTATTGATGCCACTGCTGGTGGTTCAATGATGTCAAAACCATTTCATGATGCTTATGCTTTAATTGAAGAAATGACTACCAATAATTTTTAAATGCCTTGTGAGAGGGTAAATACTAAGAAAGTAGCTAGTATTCATAAAATTGATGCATTTACCATGCTAGCAAATCAAGTTAGTGCAATTTCAAGGAAGTTAAACCAATTTGGAATTAATTTTTCTCATCCAATTTCCATGATTGAAGAGAATTCATTAGGCAAAATGGTAGATTTTCAAGCATCATTAGAAACCTTGAATGTCATAAATAATAAGCAGAATAACCCATATTCAAATTATTATAACCCAGGTTGGAAAAACCATCAACTTTAATTAAAATAACAATTCGGGTGGTAATAATAAGTAATGGGGGAACAACTAAGGAAACTAATTAGGAAACTAGAACAACCATGGGAATAATAATAAATGATCTAATTATCTTTTAGGTTTCAATAGTAATACACAATTTAAGGAGAAGAAGTTGTCTATAGAAGAAATGGTGTTACAAATGGGAAATCAATTACAAAGTCAAGGAGCTAAAATTAGAAATATTGAGAATAAACTTGGGCAAATAGCAAGTTCATTAAGTAATAGATACCAAGGAAAACTTCCTAGTAATACTAAATCAAATCCAAAACAGCAAAATAAAAAACAAGTAAAAGCTATTCAACTTAGAAGCAGAAGAGAGTTGGAAGGTCTGGTTCAAAAAAAATTTTGTGTGGAGAGAGAAGAAATTAAAGAATCAAAAGAGGACACTCCAAAACATTCTGAGAGACCTATTTCGCCACTAAAAGTTGATTTGGAAAAACCACCACCTCCATTTCCTCAGAGACATTGTCAGCAGAAGTTGGATATGCAATTTTCAAAATTTCTGAAAATATTTAAGAAGCTTACAATTAATATTCCATTTATTGAAGCCTTAGAACAAATGCTAAGCTATGTAAAGTTTATGAAGGATATTCTCAATAGAAAAAAGAAAGTATGAAGATAATTAGACCATTGCACTTAGTGAGGAGTGTGGTGCAATAATTTAGAAGAAGCTTCCTGAAAAGCTTAAATATCCTGGTAGCTTTACAATTTCATGCACAATAGGAGACAGATTTTATGGGAAAGCTTTATGTGATTTAGGTGCAAGCATTAACCTTATGCTATTATCAATATTCAAGAGATTGAGATTAGGAGAAAAAAAGC
This sequence comes from Phalaenopsis hybrid cultivar, assembly GCA_002079205.1. Classification (NCBI taxonomy): domain Eukaryota; kingdom Viridiplantae; phylum Streptophyta; class Magnoliopsida; order Asparagales; family Orchidaceae; genus Phalaenopsis; species Phalaenopsis hybrid cultivar. Next base: position 147,366 of record JXCR01144351.1, read on the forward strand.
CTACTAATGCAACTCTGCAGTTAGCAAATCGTTGAAACATACCTTAAAGGAGTTATAAAATATCTCCTAGTGAAAGTGGATCAATTTATCTTTCTTGTTGATTTCATTATGTTAGATATGGAGGAAGATAAAGAGATACCTATCATTTTGGGGAGACCTTTCTTAGCCACAGGAAGAGCAATGATAGATGTGAAAAAAGAGGAATTAACATTGTGCGTCAATGATCAAACTATTACTTTTAACTTTTCAAAATCAATGATATTCCTTGCAAAAGGTAAATATATTGAATGTTATAGGATGGATGTTATAAGATATCAAAGTGATCGCAATTTTAGAACTACTGATGAAGAAAAATCTAAAGTACATAATTTGGAACAAGCGTAAGAAGAGGAATTAAATCAATGTGAAGATCTTTTTACAGAAAATGTAAACTATGTTTGAGAAAGTTTTGAAGTTTTGGACACGATAGAGAAAGATAAATCATTATGTCCATCAATTGAAAAATCTCAGGAACATGAGTTGAAGTTACTTCTTGATCATTTAAAATAGGCCTTTTTAGGAGATTCCTCTACTTTACCATTTATAATTTCCTCAAAATTAACAATGGAAGAAGAAAAAAGGTTGATGAAAATTTTGAAAAATTTTAATAATGCCTTTGGATGGATAATTGCTGATGTTAAAGGAATCAGTCCTTCAATTTGTATGCATAGAATTCATATGGAAGAGAACTGCAAACCCATGGCTGATTCGCAAAGGTGATTGAATTCTATTATGAAAGAAGTTGTAAAGAAAGAAATTTTAAAGTTGTTAGATGCTAGAATTATCTACCCAATTTCAGATAATGCATGGGTTAGTCCAATTCATTGTGTTCCTAAGAAAGGAGGAGTAATTGTAACTGTAAATGAGCATAATGAATTAATACCTACAAGACAAGTTACAAGGTGGCAAATATGTATTGATTAAAGGAAAACTAAATCTTGCCACTAGGAATGATCATTTTCCAATACCCTATCTAAATCAAATGCTAGATAGACTAGCTGGGCATAAATACTTTTATGTTCTTGATGGATATACTGGTTATCACCAAATTCAAATATCTCCTAAGCATCAAGAGAAAACAACATCTACCAGTCCTTATGGTACTTTAGCTTTTTGAAGAATGCTCTTTGGTTTATATTATGCCCCTGCTACATTTCAATGATGTATGATGACAATTTTTTGTGATTTAATTGAAAAATGGATTAAAGTATTCATGGACAACTTTTCAGTGTTTGGAACTTCATTTGATTCATGTTTAGAACATTTATCAAAGTTCCTAACGGCTGTGAAGTAACAAATTTAGTCTTTAATTGGAAAAAATGAAAATTTTTGGTAGCACGAGGAATTGTATTAGGACACCAAATATCAAAAAATGGTATTAAAGTAGATCCTGCTAAAAATCATGTGATCGCTAATTTACCTTATCCAATAGATGTAAGGAAAATTAGGAGTTTTTTGGGACATGTTGGATTCTATAAGTGATATATTAAAGACTTTTCAAAAATTGCTAAGCCTTTAAGCCATTTACTAGAGAAAGATGCAATTTTTAGTTTTGATGAGGAATGCCTAAAAGCTTTTAAGTTATTAAAAGAAAAACTAATCATTGTACCAATTCTAGTTTCACCAAATTGGGAATATCCATTTGAATTAATGTGTGATGCTAGTGATTATGCTATTTGAGCTATTTTAGGACAAAGATATGATAAATTTTTCAAAGTTATTTACTATGCTAGTAAAACTCTTACCAAAACTCAAATTAATTATACAATAATTGACAAAGAGTTATTATCAATAGTATATGCTTTTGATAAATTTAGATCATATTTAATTGGAACTTATTGTGTAGTGCATAAAGATCATTCTGCTATTAAGTATATAATGAAAAAGAAGGATGCTAAACCTAGACTTAGAAGATGGATTCTTCTTTTGCAAGGATTTGATTCTACAAACTCATTATGTAGTCCAGGATTGAATTAAAAAAACAACTCTGTTTTGAAAATGAAATTAAAGAAAATTTTCTAGATGAATAATTTTTCACTGTTAATGAGTGGCATGTTTCATGGTATGGCGACATTATGAACTTTATTGTTAGTAATATTATACCCTTTGGAAAGACATACCAATAGAAGACTAAATTTATTTCTGAAGCTAAGACTTACTTTTGGGATGACCCATTTTTATATAAATAGGAAAAGGATTTGATTAATCGAAGATGTGTACCATTAGAAGAAACATATGAGATTGTCAAAAAATATCATAATTTCGATTTTGGGGGACGTTTTGGTGTTAATAAAACAATATACAAAATTTTACAATCTGGATTTTATTGGCCTACAATTTTTAGAGATGTTAATACTTATATCAAAACTTGTGATAGATATCAATGAGTAGGCAATATTTCTAGAAGAAATGAGATACCCCTCAAGTATATGCTAGAAGTTGAAATATTTGATATTTAGGGATTAGATTTCATGGGACCATTTATACCTTCTTTCAAAAATTTATATATTCGATTAGTAGTGGACTATGTATCCAAATAGATAGAAGTTGTTGATGATGCACAAAGTGTTGCAAAGTTTTTTAAAACAAATATATGTTGTAGATTTGGGATGCCGAGAGTTATCATTACTGATGGGCGAAGTCATTTAAGAAATGCCATAATAGAGAAATTAGTAAAGGGATATCATACAAATTATATGATTGTTATTGCTTATCATCCTCTGACAAGTGGTTTGGCTGAATTATCCAATTGGGAATCTAAAATAATTATGGAAAAATCTGTGAATCCAACAAAAATGGATTGGTCTGCCAAACTTGACTATGCTTTATGGGCTTATTTAACTTCATATAGTACTCATATAGAAATGTCCCCATATAGGCTAATGTTTGGAAAAGCTTGTCACTTACCAGTTGAAATTAAGCATAGGGCATATTGGGCGATTAAAGAGTTCAATTATAATTTGAAAATGCTGGTGAGAAAAGATTATTACAGTTAAATGAGCTTGAAGAGATAAGAAATGAATCTTATGAATGTGCCAAAATTTATAAAGAATATATGATGATGTGCCATGATTAATGGATTCTTACTAAAAATTTTCAGCCATGGCAAAAAGTTTTGCTATAAAATTCAAGGTTAAGATTATTTCTAGGCAAACTTAAGTCCAGATAGATGAGCCCATTTATTGTAATTAAAGTTTATCCTTATGGTGTTGTGGATATTAAAGATTCTAAGCTTGAGAAAAAATTTAAAGTTAATGGACATAGATTGAAAAATTATTTTATAGGGGATCACATAAGTTTAATGATGTAATGATGTTGGGTCAACCCGAGTAAGCGCTGCTTACGTCAGGCTGATGACGTAAAACCAAGCGGTTTGTGGGAGGCAACTCATTGTTATCAGTGTGTTTTTATTTTGATTGTTGTTTTATGTGTGATTAAGAAAATTTGGGTACTATTTTTTAGAATATTATGTGTTAGTATTTATTTTAAGACTTTATTTAGTGATCTAGACATGTTATATTGATAATTTGGACGTTAAGTTGACTAGTACAAAAATGTGCACCGGCGCTTAAGCGCCCAATCCAGCGCTTAAGCGCGACAGTTTAACATCATGTTTAAAATTAATATTCTAGAACGTAAAATTACCTAAAAGTTTGCAAAAAAATGTGCCAAGGTAGTTCCTAAATGTGTCTAAGAGTTATTGGAAGGATTTGGGCCTATAAATAGAAGGGTTTGGTGAAGGAATTTCACCCTAGATAATTTCTAGCCCTAAAGTCTAAATAGAGATAGATTTTAAGATGATGTCTTCATGGGAGATGGATTTGAAGAAGAAGGAGGAGACCAGGAAGAAATTCATTAGTCAAAGCTGCACAAGAGATGTATAACGGTTTCTTAACCATTAGTATTGAAGGGATATTAGAGAAGATCAACAAAATTGAAAATACCATGTCTGTACTGGATACTAAGGTATTGGAGATTCATGCACATCTTGATCATATTGGATGGCAATTGAAAACACAATTCAACCATAGTAGTTATATAGAGGAAGCAGATAAGAAGATGTTTCTTAAGAAAAAGTGGATTGAAGAAGATTGCATCAGAGCAAGTCACCACCGTCCGTTTTATCAACTTTATATTCTAGTTACCTCAGAAGAGACTAATGAAAGATCTAAATTTGTTCCTTCTAATGAATAATGGAATTAAGTTCTATGTTTAAAGTTATGTTTTTGTGTGTTTAAAGACATTGTTTTTAAGTGTTTTAGTGTTTCAGACTTGCTTTTAGCATTTGTGTTACTTAGGTGTTTAGTTGTGAAAAATGTTAAGTGTTCGTATTTAGGAAAATTTTCTCATCAAAGACTATTTGAAATTAGAACTAAGTTTTTAAATGTATTTGTACTCATTTTTGAATTAATATAAGTTTGTTTATCTGAAATTTTGTGTTATTTTAGCCTTGAATTAAAATAGTTATTAAATAGAATTTTGAGATAAAGGAGAGTTACAGGATGTTGAAAATAGTCATTTAAGTGCTATGAGACCATTTAGGGGTGGTTTACTTAGGCGAATGGTGCATTTTACTTTAATTTGAAATTTCTAAAAATCGTGCACTGGGGCCCAAGTGCCACATCTCGCGCTTAAGTGTAGTAAACCCGAGAGGCATGTGCCTAAACACCACTTACCCGCGCTTTAGAATCGATTCACAAAAACTGATTTGTGAATGGTTAAAAGTGAAATTTGAGCCAAAAATTGCCATTTTTATCCTCCCGCCACCTTCAACCTCTCAAAAATTCGATTTTGGAGCGCCAGGGCACACCATTAAGTGAAGATTTCTTGGTGGAAGCAAGTGAAATTTGCTAGATCCAAGTTCCTTGAGATAAGAGCTTTACTTTTATGTAAAAATTTTGGAATTTTCACCATGTATTTTAAGTACATTTGGAAGAATTAAAAAATTCACTATTCATGGTGAAAAATGAGGAAAAATCCATGGAAATTGCATAGGAAGTGTAGTTTAAGCTTTTGAAAGTTTAGTTTAGTGATTTAGACTTTATTTATGAAGTTATTATTGGACTTTATCAAATTTGTAGAATGACACCAAGAGTGAAGAGGAGCAAAGGCAAAGCCCCTTTTTATTCGAGTAAATATGTTAGTTCAAAAGCTCAAGATAGGTATAATGATGAGTTGCAATCACGCAATTTGATTCAGGTATGATGTTTTAGAAATCTGGGTGGAGATGTGGAAGATTTAATTGTTCGCCGATAGTGGGAACAATTATGTTGTTTTTCTGCTGTGGCAGTTTTATATGTTGTGATGGAGTTCTATGTAAATCTCCTTGAAGTTGAAGAAAATCTAGTTATGGTTCGAGGAAAGTTGGTACCTTTTTTGGTAGAGATAATCAACTTATTTTACCATTTACCACCGGATACGTTATGTTCTTATGCAAATTATATCCCTACTAAAGTAGAGCTAGATGAGTTTATCTCTTACTTGACTATTGGGAGAGGACTTTGGAAGATCACTAATGAGAGGAGAGTAAATTTCTCAACTTCAAAGTTATGTGAGCCTTCAAAGTCCTGACATTATTTCATTTCTACTCGTCTGCTTCCGACCAACCATCTTAGTGAATTGACCAGAGAAAGAGCGACGTTGAACTATTGTATTTAACAGGGAAAGCTCATCAACATTGGAGCTTTGATGTGTCAGACTATCATCAGCTCTGCTACTTCTATTACAACTGCATGTCTGGGATTTGCTTCCTTGATCTTTTCTTTATGTGAGAAGGCTGGAGTTAAATATGATAGCTGGGAGGAAGTGCCATTACCTCTAAAGCCCATCACTAAGGTGAATGTGAAGACTTATTCTGAGCATTCAATTTTTGGCTGGCAAGGAGGATTTTCTCAGAGCTATGGAATGGAGACGTCTGCTGCTTCTACATCTAGACCATCTACCTCACGTGCTTCTACATCTCAAGGTGAGTCTATTGAGACCTGAGATCAATTATTGCCGAGGATTATGGATAATATTAATTTTACCGTTGGTAAGGTACATAATTTAGAGCATTTTGCAGAGCATACCGATAGGTATAAAAGAAGAAAAAGTGATTATGAAGAGAAATTTCACTCATCTATGGAGAGCCTCATTAGGGTTAACCAAGGACTGCAATTTCCTCCATATCCTAGATACCCTAATTATGAGCCTACAAAAGTTTGGGACAGTGGTGATTTAGAGGATGAAGAGTAGAGCTAAGAGATTTATTTTATGATTGTAATATGATATGAACTATGTGGTCTTGGCTTGCTACAGTTGCATCTGTGTGTTGGTTTGAACTATGTGATGTGGTTTGTACTTTTATGTTTAAGTGAGACTTGTGATGTGATGTGTTTTCATGTTTTGGACTTGAGACATGTATGTATGTTTACTTGTTTAGATATTGTTATTTGTGAGACTTTTATTTTTATATTTATTGTAATGTTCATGTTAGTTAGTAGTTTATTTTAAAATTCTAGGGTAGTAACTATTGTGAGTTTTGTGATTTAGTTAGTTTAAAACTTAACTTAATTCTATATCTGTTGTAAAGTTGAAAATCTAGCTAACTTAGATCTTAAATTGAAATTTTTGAAACTGCTACCCTGTATTTTTCTTTTATCATGTTAGTGTATTTGTTTTTCTGCAGAGAACATGAAAACAAGTTAGTTTGTTAGTTTACTTTTATGTTTATGCTCACTGCTTAAAAGTTTATTGAGTCTCTACATGTTAAATTGAAATCAAAATATAGAAAATTTGATCAAAAATTAATTTTACTCCTGTTTTAGTTTTATACTTGTATCATTAGGGTGTAAAAATTCTTGTTAGTATGTTATTTTAAATTTTCATTCCTGCTTATAATATATGATGCTAAACTGTTTAATCTATTAAAAAATTAAGTTTGGTGATGATGAAAAATATCTTCAAAACTAGAATTTTATTTCTTCTGAAATGTGCTACAAGTGAATTTGATTTTAAAAGAAAAAAATTGATTATGTATATGAGGTTATATTAGGGAAGCAAAATATGATTTTAGAAATGAGTAACCAAATTTAGTTAAATTTTTTAGTAATGAAAAAACTTTAAGTTAAAAAACTTTTACATGAGAAAATGATTAATATAACTAACTATCTTTAGTAAGAAAAATTGTATTTTTGAAAAATTTAGATAATTTAGAATTTTATTTTTAATACTTAAATTTCTTTTAATAAAATAATTTTCAAAACTATTGTTATGTTTATAAGTAAAAGACTTATATCAAGACTTTGGTTTAGGAAAGGAGAAGTGGAATTCAAAATGATTAAATGCCTATCCAAATATAGTAATTCTTCCCTTAAAAAGAAAAAGAAATGAAAAAGAAATGAAAAAGAGAAAGAAAAGAAAAAGAAAAAGAGAAAAAAAATTTAGGACGGAGAAGCTTGAGGATTAGTGCCTAATCAAAAATTGGTTCTACATTTGATCTTTTTAAAATATAAGACTTGAGAAACTCTTAAGCTTATAGATATAATATAGTAAGTAAAATTACTTTTTTTGAAAATTTTTAAGTGGAGATAATAAAAGAACTAAATCAACAATATATTTTTCAAATAGATAGAAACTAATATTTTAATCTTTCTTAACATTAAGGATTTCTAAACTGTAAGTTAGTATCATTTATTGAATATTTTTTCTAAATTAGACTGCTATATTTCTAAATCAAAATTTTAGTAACTCCTAAAGAAACTCATATACATATCATACATATTTATGTTTTAAAGATCGAACTGTCACTAGAGGACAAGTAACATTTTAAGTTTTGGGGATTTTGATACACCTAAAATATATAGTGTTTTTAGACGCATTTTTATACCTAATTTCGAGATATTGCGTTTTAATGGAAGGTATTTTTGTGTTTTTCTTGCACATATAAGTAAAAAGGGTGAAAATTACTTAAAGGAGTGAAAAAGGATCAAATTTGGAGCAAAAAGGTGAAAATTATGCAAAATAATTTTGGCGCCTAAGCGCCCGATTCGGTGCTTACGCACTGGTTAAGCAGAGAAGACCGCGCCTAAGCGCCGAGGCCCCACGCTTAAGTGTCAGTGGTAGTTATTGGATGAGTAAATTTGGTTTTTGTGAATTTTAAAAAGGTTTTTGAGGCACCCATTGGCTTAATAGGTGGTTATAACCACCATGGACAAAAATTATCATGAAAGGATGCCTCTCTTGGGGAAATACATCAAATCTGAAAATATTTTGAAGAGAAACCAAGGCACCTTTTGGAAAATTATAAATGAAAGAATATTGGAGCTTTGATAGAGATCCTGAAAGTATTGAAAAGTTTTTGAAGTTCTCATTTGGGGAGTTAGTTCGGAGAGATTTTCAATCACCTCTTTTTCTTTTATTTTATCCTTTTTATTATTTTATTTTGAGTGATTGTAAAGAGAAGAGAATCAAAAGAACTTCAAGAGTTTGGTGGAGGACTTAAGAAGAGTCTTTATCCTTCTGTTTTGAGACTAATTTTGGTTTTAATTGAGACTTGTTGTTGGTTTGACAATGATTTCTTCTTTTAAACTAAAGTGACTTCTTTGGTTTTAATTGAGACTTGTTGTTGGTTTGACAATGATTTCTTCTTTTAAACTAAAGTGTGTTTCTTATTTTCTCCATGGATTCTGAGTAATTTTCTTTATCTTTCTTCTTAAGATGATAAGTAATTAAGTGTTGGATGGAAGGATTTTAAGTAGTTTTCTTTATCTTTCTCCTTAAAATGATAAGTAATTCTACTTTTTGTTTTAATTGAGACTTTTTTATCTTTTTGTTTTAGACTACTTTTGGTTTTAATCGAGACTTGTTGTTGGTTTGACAAGATTTCTTCTTTTAAACTAAAGTGTGTTTCTTATTTTTATGAGTAGTTTTCCTTAGCTTTCTTCTTAAAATGATAAGTAATGAAGTTTAGGATGGAAATTGAGGAAGGTATTTAGTTTCAATGATGGAAGAAGTTGTGATGATTTAAATCCATGCACTTCATTTACTTCTTGATTTTGCCAATCCATATGTTAAAATTTATTGTGAGAATAAGTAAGAACCGAAACAGTATTTTCTCAGTCAATAATTGGAAAGAATGACATGAGGTTGTATGAATGACAATGTAGTTCATATGATTCTGTGCAAATAAATAGGAAAATATTTATTGAACGGTGAAGAGTTAGAGGACTTTAAGGTGATAGGTTAAAGTCCCCAAATTTGTTTATTATTTTAGGTTATGATATGAGAATGTTAGCCCCTAGGTAGAGGGAATCAAGGGAAGTCTAGAGTGAGAGCTAGTATCTTCCCAACCTAGCCGGTCTTCAGAACTATTAAAACTTTAAATTAGCCAATGTTCTTTATAGCATCTCTAGTAAGGGTAAAGAATAATTTTGCTCCTATTTGGCACAACACAATTTGCATACTTCCATAACGAAATTCCTATACTTAATGCCGATTCATAAGTAGAAAAAAAATATTTTCATATTTGTTGTCTTTCTTCTACAAAAACTCTAGTTATCTTTTTAAATTGTTATTATTCTATCAAAATTTTAAAAATATCAAAAATATTTAAATTTTTATAACTGCAAAAATCATCTTTAGTTTAGTAATTATCTTTTCATTAAAAATAGAAAGTTTGTTATTCAATAGTGCATATTACATATTCTTCTTGTTGGTTCAATAATTCAGATTATCTTTCACTTACAAAAATCATCTTTAGTTTAGATAATTATGTTTTTATTCAGGTATTAATTAAAAAGTCTTATATTAATTTATCCCAATATATATAAATTAAAATTTATATTCTTATTTTTTTCAGGATCAAGTTTTTCGTTTTGTTGTAAAGTCAGGAAATATAAGTAAAATATAATCTGAATTATTGTTGTACTTTGCATATTAATAGTATCTAGGGATCAAGGAGCCCCCTCAACTATCTCAAAGGATCCCCACGGTAGAAATAAAAAAGATGAATAGAGTTAAAAGACGAGAATTTGAATTCTACGAGGAAATACAAAGAAAATTTATCAATACTATGGAAGGCCTGGAGTTGTATACATGTGTCTTCTCTGAAAAATGTTGAAAGATGAAATCTGGGCTGTGTATTTGACCCGAGAGATAGAGGTCGAGCTAGCCTGCTAATGGAGAGAACTTATTCAAGTCCACAAAATTGGATGCACAGAAAAGGTTGAATAATCATCCAATGTATTTGTTGCTACAATTTTAACAAAGATAGGCAAGGGAACCCCCCGGTATCTTAAGAAATGATGAGGTGGATCCTATGCCTTATGAGATAAATAGAATGATCAAGAGAATGGTCAGATGGAGTATAATACCAGCGGATTTCATTCCAAACAGTTGTATCATTAACATTTATGAAGAGGGAGAGTATTACCGCTACATATAGATCACCGTGATTTTGTCAAACCTTTCTAAATAATCTCATTCATGAGTAATAGCAATATTCTGTTTGGAAGAGAAATTGAAGTTGTTGGACCTAGGGAGTTTAGAGGATTAGAAACAATTCTGATGCTGGTGCATTCAATATGAATTTTGAAGGGAAACGAAGCCGATCTAGCAAAGCACTGCATTCCTGGAGTGCCACGATGCAGAGTTTCCATTACATTGAGAAGGATGGATGATAACAATATGCCACATGGGTTTCGTCCGGATCCAGAATTGGAGGAGCTACGCCTGTAAGAGCTATGAGAGGGTTGCATGTCTAAGTACACGTAAAAAGAATTCTTATCCGAGAGTGTGGCTTAGTAGTTCAATTTGATCAAGAGCTCATCCCACAGAAGATTGATAGGAAGTTTTTGTCAGTTTTTGTACTGCATTAGAGCAGTATATATGATATGTAATATTTTAGATGTACTCTGCATTAGAAATGTATTCAGCATATGATTATTTAAATTATATCCAGCGTGCTGCCTTTTGATAGTTCCGACATAAGTTCGACTTTAATACATTTTTAAAGCAATGCACTAAAGTTACCTTTAGAATTCAGCCTTTTTAGTGAATTTCCCTTTGGTGCGATTGATAAAAAAGCATGTAACCATACATTGGTTTTAAATTATAATGAATGAAGAACAATACAATGAAAGTCTGATATTAAAATTTAAACTTTCTATTGAGAATCAACCAATGAAAAATAAATTTTAAAAATATGCTTTGATAATTAAATAATGATAAAGATAAAAAGAAAAGAAAATGAAAAATTGCTTGAGTTTGTTTCTCTTGAGCTCATGGTTTCTTACTCTTTGCTTGTGTAGCATGAATATCCTTATCTATACCAATTTCTTCACATTCCTACTGAGTCTTTTACTGCTCACAAATCTCTTCAATCTTCCTGCACCACTGTCAATTTTTGCAACCCACATATTTGTGGGATCAACACCAAAAACCCCTTTAAACTATGTTCTCTTTGTTCTTGGGAGCAGTGCTGACATTTTGATTCCCAATCTTTCCATCGAGATTGGTTCAAGGCCGCCTTAAGTGGAGCATGACATCCTATTCTCATATTTCTCTACATTTAGGATAGGCCTTTGACACCCTACTCTCATATTTGCATTCGAGGTAGGCCTTTGATCCCCTATTCCCATCTTTGCATTCGGGGTAGGCCTTTGAAGCCCTATTCCCATCTTTGCATTTAGGGTAGTCCTTTAACACCGTATTCTCATCACTGCATTTGGCTTAGGGGTAGTCCTTTGATGCTCTATTCCCATCTTTATATTTGAGGCAGGCCTTTGAAGCCCTATTCCCATCTCTGCATTCCGGATAGGCCGTTGAAGCCCTATTCCCATCTTTGCATTCGGGATATGCCTATGACACCCTATTCTCATCTCTGCATTCCGGGTAGGCATTTGTCCTTTTCTCATCTATGCATTTGGGGTAGGGCTTTAACACCCTATTCATATCTGTGCAATTGGGGTAGGCCTTTGATGTCCTATTTCCATCTCTGCATTCAGGGTAGGCCTTTGACGCCCAATTCCCATCTCTGGATTCTGAATAAGCCTTTGACGCCTGATTCCAATCTCAGCATTTGGGACAGGACTTTGACACCTGATTCCCATCTTTGCATTCGAGGCAGGCCTTTGATGTCTGATTCCTTTGTCTACATTCAGGACAGAACTTTAGCGCCCGATTCACATCTCTACATTCAGGTTTGACCTTTGATGCCCTATTAAAATCTTTGAATTGAAGGTCAACTTTTGATGCCCTATTCCCCTCTTTACATTTGAGATAGGCCTTTGATGTCGTATTCCAATATTTGCACTCGATGTTAGTTTTTGACGACCTATTCTCATCTTTGCTTTTGGAGTAGGCCTTTGATGCCATATTCCCATCTGTACTTTCATGATAGGCCTTTGATGCCCTATTCCTATATCTGCATTTGAGTTTCATTTGGGATAGGCCTTTGATGCCTTATTCCCATCTCTACATTAGAAATAGGCCATTGACGCCCTATTCCCATCTTTGCATTTGAGGTAGGCCCTTAATGCCCTATTCCCATCTTTGCATTTGGAGAAGGCCTTCAGAACCCTATTACCTTCTCTGTGCTTGTGTTTTCCACTCAATCTAGTTTTCTCATGCATAATTCCATCTCCTTAAAATTTCAAATCAAAATCCAAACCAATTTTTTAAACATTCTATTTGAATCTAGTTTTCACTATGACTGTCGGTTTGCCAGATGATTGTCCCCAAAACATCCTTTATCTTCCCTAGTGAGAGTCTCTATTACTCCCTAATATAAATCATCTATTCGTTCCTATAATACCCTTAGTTTTTTGGTTCAAGCACTCGTGTTGGTTTTGTTGATCTTTTCGGTCAATGCTAATACGTCCGATGTACTTGTCCAACACACCACACCTATTGGGTGTCCCTTTGTTGACCTCACTTTTGGTTGAGGTCTAGTTTTTCCTCCTCAGTAGTTTAGGTTCTAGCCAATGGAATTATCTATTGACTATTCCTTAAAAACTAGCCCTCACCATTAGAAATTCTACCACTTCTTTGCTCAATAAGATGTTCCACATACTTGTCCTAACCTCTAGCATTTAGTAGGTGGGGCCACAATAGAGGAGCTCAAGGAGAGTTTCATTAAGATTGCTTGGTCTTATGGTTAACACTAGGTGTTGCTTTTGAGCTAGTGCATATACTATCACTCACTTGCACATTACACCCCACTCACAACACTAAACCCAAACTTTTTGACATTTATCCCTTATTCTTTTGGGAGACTCGTGTAGATGGTCCCCTAGACCCACTAGCCCTAGGCAAGGGTTTAGATAAGAGCATTACATAGGGGACCCAATGGAGATTCCATTGGTCCATAGCTCAAACAGGGTGGTTGGCACCTCAATCTCACCAAAAAAACTAATTTAGTTTTTTGCCCCCAAATCTACCCAAATTACCAAACTATCCTTGAAACTCTAAAATTCCCAATTTCACCCAAAATACCCAATTTTTTTCAAAAATCTTCTCAAACCATTTGAAACCATCCAAATTGCCCAAAACCTCTCAAAATTGGCAAACATACCAAAATACCCCCCAAAATTGCCAAAATTACCAAAATACCTTCGGTGGCCCAAACTTTCTCAAAAGCTTAAAAATAATTTCAAATGTCCCCAAAACCAATTTTGACACTTCAAATGAACCCAATTTGACTAATTTGATGTTTTTTTGACCAAAAGCCCCAAATTATCCCTAACGGCCCAATTACCCTAATTCACCCCAAATGTTCACCGATTTGGTTCCAAAATTTTCCAATTTTAATTATAAACTCAAATTTATCATGCCAAAAGCTCAATTCAAATAAAATCCCAACCCAATTGACCCATACTTTAAGCCTAATTTCACATATATCCAAAGCCCCCAATTTTGCCCGAATTTAGCCATATCTTCAAATGCCCCCAAATTATTGCCCAAATCCCAAAATTAACACCCAATTAATTTTGAGAACTTATCATAACATCCCCCTAGATGATTTTAAACCCTCAATTTGGACTTAGCCCAACTCTAAATTAACCTAAACTCATGTCTAACCTAAGTTTCCCAAATGGATCAAATGTCCAAAATCATTCAAATTGACCCTCCAAATCAATTCAAAATCACTCCAAATCTTTTCAAATCAAAATTATATATATCATCTTGATTAACTAGTCGAGTCTAATGTTATGGTTATCTCAAGCTAAATCCAACTTCATGCCAATTTGATGCAAATTGAACCTATTCACAAAAAAATGATTAAATAAAGCTAAATTAGCCAACCAAGGATCACTCCAGCCACCAAGTGCACCCTAGTCACTAGGCCAGACTCACCTAGACCACCTTAGATGAGCTTTGAACCAATGTTCCTTTGATTGAATGGATTTCACCCCATATTTGGCCAAAACTTGAAATATCTTTACCACCATTCTTTACCCATGGGAGTTAATCATAATTAGCCACCACGGGACCTCCCTAGACATAGAGGTGCTAGAACCTAGCCAGTCACGACCTCAACTTCTGAAAACAGTCACCCCAAGAGAGCCCAAGAGGACCAAAATCCAAAATTGAACTCACCTGAGCTATCTAAGATTGATTGGTTGTTAGGGCCTTTCTTCCCTCCACCTAGGCAGCACTCTGGCCACCTCAGCTGGGCCTGAGAGCCACCATAGCCTCCTCCATTTAAAACACCCCCTTCACGGACATGAAAAAGAATTAGCTAATCCCTTGGGTAAACTCTATCCAATTGCTACTAGAGACTCTCAAAGATCTCCTCAACTCAGTCCCACCATTTTCCTCCTTTGGTTCCTAGTGTCAGAGCTGAATTTTGAGTTTAAAATTTTAGCCTGAACCAAGACATATTCCCCAAACCTCCAAAGTCCACCAAAGTTCAATTAATTATGCCCACACCATCACCAGAGTAAATAAACTTGAATCCCCACAAAAGTCTCGTCATAGAGAGCCCCTAGCATAGACTTTCATGAACACATGAAATCGATTTTAATCGAAATCATACCTATATAATTTGCGAGGGCCTAGAGTTCATCTGGAGGTTCATTGGAGCCAATCAAAGCTACTGCAGCTATCTAATTGAGGTCTTCCCTCTCAGACAAAGGTAAAAAGTTCCAACCCTAATCCGAGCCTATTTTGACTCTTCATGCGTATTTATTGTATTTCATACAATATAAGCCTTACACACATGTTCATCTCGAGTAGATGAAGATTTAGAAACAAACCCAAAGTGATTTGGTTGATTCTAGCTCAATAACTTAAAGGTTTAAGTTGAACGGTTTACGGGTTGGTTCACTTGGGGACGATGACAGAAAGCCGTCTGATCACATGTTTATTTGATAGACAGAAAAGATCATGTCGGACGAACTCTTGGTGCGCATTGCGGGTCGTATGCGTGCTGATGTGTCTGGCAGCATCAAATGGGAGAGCGCTACTCATAAAGCTCACAGAAGACAAGGTTGACGCCGCGACTGAGCTGAATAAGTAGAAAATTAGGGATTTTCTCAGTATTTTAACTCAAAAAATTTAAAAAAATCATAACTTTATGTAGAAAAACCATCAAAAATAAATTAAAAAAACACTTTTACTCAGTGAACAGAGCAGAATAATGTGAACCAAAAATAAAAATTACTTGCTTACACTTTTTTTTAATTATTTAAATACTCTCTATAGTATTTCAATTTACTATGACTAAGCATTGCTCACCATAGCTTGAAATTTTGATTTGTTCGACATGGAAAAAGATATGTTCTTTGAGTTTTTCAAGGTCAGAGAACATCTCTATGCTTTTAACCATAATTTTCAAGCTAATATGGCTATTTTGGATTAAAATAATTGTATAAATTGAAATATCACTTGAAAAATTATGGAATAAATTTTAGTAGGTTTCGTGTGGTCAGTCAAGTCCAAAAAAAATATCATGATGGCTTGAAATTTTTTGTGACATTATATAATTAGTTAAATGTATATAACTTGTATTAATTTATTTAAATTAAATATTAATAAAAAATAAAAAAAATTAATTTTACGTTGTGCATAAAAATTGAGTTAACCCACTACAAAAATTTGAAATTTATTTCTTTAAGTTTAAGAACTAAAGTTGATTATTCAAGAAAAATTTTATTTTTGTACAAAAATAATTATATTAAAATAAATACACTTAGTGAAATTATGAAAAGTGGTTTTCTGAGTTCCTTGTGATCAGGATTACTTAGGAAAAATAAAAAACATTTTTTGATAAAAATAAAAAAATCTTTTTTTTGAATTAAAAATAATTAAAATTAATTAAAAATTTTAAAGATGCAATAATATTTCAAAATGCTCCTAATGGTTTCATGATCACTTGGGACTCATTACAATATTTTCCACAATTTTTCTAAGTTAAAAATAAATTTCTAAAGGGCTTAAAAATGTATTTCCCTTATTTTCTCAATAAAATAATTATAATAAATAAATTAAAAATCATAAAAATATAAAAATTGTTTCTCTAAGTTCTCTAGACTCAGAGAAGTTTAATAAAAATGTAAAAATAATTTTTGCTAAGTAAAACATATTTTTCATTTAATTAAATCACTAAAAATCAATAAATAATCGTAAAGTTAAATTATAACTTAATTAAGAAAATCGTGGTATTTTGCCTATGTGCTTTCTCTGACCTAAGGGAACCTCTAATACTTTTCTCATAAACCAAAAGCTTAACTTTGATCATTTAAAAAAAAAAATTATTATTTTCTAAGTTAAAAATAGTTATTTAAATTAAATATAAATTTAAAAAACCAAATTTTTCTCCTCTGATGCTTTAATTACTCTTTGGATAGGGCACTCTAAAATCTCTTAAATCAATTGAGTGGTGCTTAATGAGTTATGAGGTAAAGAGCCCTAAGGGTAAAGTAATCATTTTGGATTTTAGTTCCTTATTCAAAATTTAGGATTAATCCAAAAAGTAAATGGGTAATAAATGATCTTAATTGTCATGTTCGGATGATTAAAACATAATGGGTAAGAAGTAGAAACCAACTTGCCACCTTTCCATGATAAGAATAAATTTATAAAATTGCTAAATTATCTAAATTTGGAAGTTAATCAAAATCAAATGGTTTCCATGTGCTGGGCTTAAGCTAAGGAGATGATGTTTCACTTATGATTTTGTCCATAATTTACGATGATCTGACTTCTTTTAATCCGAATCCATATCACCTAAATTAAAATTCTAAACCTTTGCTAATTTTTCTCCATTGGATTTATTAGAGGGCTTGGTAGTGATCTAGGCTTGATATGTAATTCATTTGAAAGAATTTTGATAATAATATGATTGATGATTAGCACTACAAGCCCAGCTTTAGTGGTGCTTACAAAAGTCTTTAATGACTGAAACTTGCCTTAGGGGAATGCACCTACATAACTTTTAAGTGAAATATCAACTAATTAATTGGGCACTCTATCATCGGGATGATTAAAATTACAAAGTTTACCGAGTAGTGGGGTAATTTTAAATTGACCTGGGATGATTAGTAGAGAAATATGATAGGTTTAAAATGAACTCAAATGTTTCAAGGGATCTTTAAAGCAATTCAGGGTCATTCCCCAAACACTTTATAATCTCTTGGATATTTTTAACCAAAAATTGAACTTGTTATATTTTGTTCTAAAATAATCTATTAAGACTATTTAGGACTCAATAAGTCATAGTTTGGAGTCTGTTAGATACACCTTCATTTACTCCTATAATTTATTTAAATTTCTGCAAAATCATATACATGTTGCAAAAGCTAATGTTTCAAAGAGAATGCTGAGAAGATGACAGTTACGCTTTTATAGTGTTATTTATTTTTTTTCATTTTACTTTCAATCAAATATCCTAACTTATTGGCTAAGTTCCTTACTTCACTTGCAAAATCAAAACAACCATTTTCAAAATTAATCAACATTTTCAAAACCTAAAATAAATTGTTTCAAAGGTTACCATAAATCCTTAAATTTTTACTAACATTAAAATGTCCTTTTGAATTTACAAGTCCCTCGCAGGAGGTAACCCATGAATGCTAACAAGTTATCCTTGGTTTAAATGGGCCTCACAACTCATTTAAGCTAAGTAAATTCAAAAGAAATAGTGATACCGAAATGAGGGAACCGTGGGATCATAACTAGTGTCGCTTTAAGCAACTTTAACATCCCCATGATATTTAAATAACCATAACCTTAGGAAACACTTGATTTGACATTATGACTTGACACATTAGAAAATGTAAAATTGCTACGATGAGGAGCTCGGAGGTAGCATTGTGGACAGCACGGTCATCTTCAACAGGAAAACATGTCTACACCAAGTAAACCATATTTTTGAGTTAAAAAACTGAGCTGTAGGATTTAGAGGTTGTCTGTCTAGTGCGACATAAATTCTCAACTCTACTTTAGGCCTTTGTATGGCTGTGTTATACAATATAATCCCTAACTTGCCTTAGGATTATGTGGTTGTCATTCATCATGACCTAAATCCTCATATCTTCAAGGCTATTTGTGTGATCATTTCACACGAATGTAAGACCTAATTAATAAAATTGGTAGGATGAAAAACTTAAATATTGTCCCTCTAAATTGAAACCAAACTATAGGATAGTTTGGGAAGTCACAAATGTTCTCCTCAGGATTGCCTAGTTCTTCTTCCTTTGGACTCAAAAATAAAATGTGCAAATTTGAGCCATTCCTTTTTCAAACCTATTTGTTTGATCTCATTGAAATGTCCTATCCTTTGAAACTCCTTGTAGACAATATCCCCTAATTTTTATTGAGAATTTTCTTAGGTAACATTGGTTATCTAAAATGTAATTAACTATAAGGGATTGGCTTAGCAGGAAACATTCAATAACCTAGCTTAATATGAAACATATTTAACTCAACATATTACATAAGGGAACTTGTCAGCTTATAATAAAATTATTTCACAGACCAGACGGATGTCATACATTTATTAGTTTATTTGATTGAGCCTCACTATCAAGTCATGTGTTTATCTTTTGAGATAGGTACATAACTTTAGGTGTTGTGCTCTTTCATCTAAACTATGAAAAGTATCACATCAGTTTAATTTCATACTTTTCTAAACTAAAACTATATATGTATATAAATTAAATGTCTTTCCAAAGCAAGCAACGGGATTTCCATTCCGACGACCGATAGTTTCCATGGGACCCGTAAAATTGTGCCGACAACTTTTTAAATATATAAGGAAGTGCAACACAATCCAATCCATCCAGTCTACTGAGGGGAGCTGCGTAATGATAACTATGCAAATGCAAGGGATGTAGTCTCCTATTATAAGCAACTGCTAAATCAAATTCAGTCTAACAGGCCCCCAATTGAAATAACTCATTTCACTGAAGAAATAACTTTCACCTGAAACCTTGTGTTAACTAACCCACCCACTGAACAAAAGATTTGGATAGCTCTAAACTCCATTGAGAGCTCTAAATCTGCAGGATCAGATGGATTCAGTGCTGACTTCTACAAAAATCTTGGGACTTCATTAAGGTGGATGTCATTGTTGCTATTAAAAGTTTCTTTTAAAGGTACAACCTCCTTGGGTACTTAAGTGCTTCCAGCTTTATACTTATACCAAAATCAGACATCTAGAAAAATTAGGATCACATTAAGCTGATTTGGCTAACTTCTATTATTAGTAAAATTATTTTCAAAGTCATTGTGAAAAGACTGTAGCCCCATCTTAATAAACTGATATGTCTTAATTAAACTGACTTTGTAAATGGGAGATCTAATACTAAAAATGTACTACTTGCATAAGAGCCGATTTTGGATCTAGATAAGCCTTGTACGGGGGGGGGTAATCTGATATACAAATTGGATATCAAAAAGGCATATGATACTATAAGATGGTACTTCATATTGGAAATTCTTTCCGTCAGCGGTTTTCCTTCTAATTTTTTCACTTTCATACTTAGATGTCTACTAAGTAATGTGCACTAAATTCTTATTAAAGGATAAAGTAGGAGGTCTTTTACTGCCACTAGAGGGCTAAAACAAGCAGATCCACATTCACCTATTGTTTTCATTCTTGCCATAGACTACCTGTCTAGAATAATCAATTTGAGCCTCCTTTCCAAGAGCTACACCATATACCACCATATATCCACAATGGTTATTTAACATCTACTTTATGTTGATGTTATTATTGTTTTCTCTAGTGTTCAAAAGACTATAGTAAAATAAGTATATAAATGTCTTCAATTTTCTTAGTCTCACGCAGGGATGCTATTCAATCTTCAAAAATTGTCAACTGATACTCCATAAATGGATTTCTCCAAATTGTAATTAGTGGGCTTCAAACTACACTAGGTTCTCCAGCTCTCAACTACCTATCACATGCCTTGGAGTCCTTCGCATTACTCAGAGATCAAAGTAGGTTCAGTTTGATGAGGTCCTAAACAAAATTACCTCCTACCTTTCCTGTTGGACCAAGTATTTCCTATCTAATGGGGGGGTAGATCTACTCTGCTAAAGAGTATCCTCACAGAATTCTCTTATTCTATCCTACAGATAAAAAATCATAAGAAAAGCACTAAAATGTAGCCAAAAAGCGCTTTTAACAGATGTTTGTGGACTGGTCAATGACAGCAACTGCATTGGGCTTCTTGGCAAAAGGTAGCAAAACTAACTTTGGCTAGGGGCATTTGGTTCAAAAGGCTTCAACATCTCCTGAAAGTCAATCTTTGTAAAATCTAGATCCAATTCAGGGTTCAATCTTTTTTCTATGAAACACTAATGCTGGGGAAGTATTGCAAATATCAACACCTCTCCCTTGCTGTCAGAATATTGGGGGATTCCAAGATGTGGTTGAGCATGACTAAAGGCAGAAATGTTGTTGAAGATTTATTCCTTTGGGACTTGGGGAATAGGGAAGTGAATTTTTGGCTGGACCACTGGTGCCATAACGTTTGGTTCACACCTTGTTCTAATTACTCTAAACCACATCTCAAAGTGGCTGACTGTTAAATGGGTAACCATTGGTCCCTCCCTACACTGCCTACTCTACTTTAGAAACCTTCCATCACTAATATCTCCAAGCTTCATTTTGGTAGGGGTAGACCTGAAAAAATCATTTTGCAGGTTTATACTAATCAAAGTCTCAACAATGCCAACTATTCCCAACTCATTTATTGGGATCAGATTCCTTGGGGGGAAACTATCTAGAATAAATTCTTATCCCCCTCAATGTCTTTTTGAACTAGAGAACTTTCCACAAGTTATTTCCATCTGATAACATTCTCAAGGAAAAAGGATTAAGGGGCCCTTCTAGATTTTGGATGTGCTTAGTGGAGGAGGTAACCATTCCTCGCCTCTACTTTGAGTGCAAATTTTCTCATGCTGTTTGGACAGAACTTTTTAAACACTTGACATTGATGGAATCCAATTTTCACTGGGATCACTTCTACTCTTGTTGGCATAGCTAGAAAATTTAAAAACTATGATTCCATCCCATTCTTAGTTTCCTAGTTCCTTTGGATGTCCTAGAATCATGCTAAATTTTAGGGGAAATTCTCCACTATTGCTTAATTGGTGGGAAGCTGTGTTTAGTTCCTTCATAAACTAATTGAACATAAGAGATTTCCTAAAATTTGTACATCCAATCCCCCTATGAGAGTATCATCTCCTTTGATTTGCAAAGTGTATTGGAGGCCTCCAAAACCTTTCAATATCAAAGTGAACACTGATGGGAGCTTCTCAGATATTGGTGTTAGAGTGGGATGGGTCTATAGAAACCACTCTAGATAGTGCCTTTTATTCTTTCATGCCCCTATAATTGCTACTGGTGCACTTGAGACAAAACTCACAGTTGTCATCTGGGCTATTAAGCTTATTTTTAAGACCATTTGGTCACACCTATGGATTGAGGTGGACTCCACTGTGCTAATTTGTTTGTTGGACTTTAAGGAGTACTCCCCTTGGCATCATACACACTGGCTTCAAAAGATCAAAATACTAAGCTCTCAAGCTAAGGTTCATTTCACTTTCAACTATAGGGAATGGAACAAACCTGCAATTTGGGTTGCTATATATGGTTTATGCACTAATTCAATTATTGTATCCTCATCACACCCCAATCCTTTTTTTTTCCGAGGACCTTAATGAAGCTCCTCATTTCAGAATTGTAAGCTGATCTTTATTAATAGAAGGTCCTTTTTCTAATATATATATATATATATATATA
>JXCR01144351.1:169811-210368 GCA_002079205.1 Phalaenopsis hybrid cultivar
TTTCCCTGTGCTCTGTTAGTGTTTCTATAAAATGGATGATTGCTACCAAGGTTGAAGAGTTGTTTATGGTTTTCTCTGGATGTACTCTACTACTCTAGTGTGCTTGTAGTGTTTGTCACTTTCTCTCCTATTTTTACTAAGCTTTCCCCTCTTCCAATGCTTTTGGTGTTTCTAATTTTACTGTTCAATTGATTTGTAGCCTTTTTTAGAAGCTTCTGTTGTTGAGCATTATTTGGTTGTCTTCTAGTCTTGGTATTCTTACTTGGTGTGCTTTGAGGTGCTGCATTTATTCCTCTTGGCTTTGCTGGCTTTTTCTGTTTCTTGGGTGGTTAAATGTTTTACTCCCCTCATCCTTTAGACTATTGGCTCTTGTCTTTTACTGTTCTAGAGCTCTTTGATGGATGATCTAAATGCATTAGACTTGGCAACAAATATCCAGTGGTCTAAAGCCACTTTTGTAGACATTTTGGCAAAGTGTTTTAAAACTATTTAAAATTATGATGACTTAGTCTTTCCTCATTATTTAAACCTATAGTAAGGAAAGGGGAAAAAATGGCTATCCTTTACTTTGATGAAGACATGCATGGACTTAATGACCCCTACAAGTTCACTCTTAATATATCAGGAAATTCATTGACCGTCTGAAATTTAATGGGGCTTGGAGAGTAGGTTTATTGCATGGTAGACATATTCTAATAAACCTATCCAGAGATGATGAATATGCTAGGTTATTTTCCAAACAGTCCATACTTATAGAGGGGACTGCCATGAAGCTAATTAAGTGGACTCCAGATTTTGATCCATGTAAAGAACTACCTATTGTTCCCATATGGTTTAAATTGCCTGGTCTTAAACTGTACTTCTTTAATCATAAAGTACTGTTTAATATTGGTTTGGCCTTAAGGAGACCTCTCAAGCTAGATGTGCCCACATTTAATCTTTTCAGACCATCAGTGGTAAGGATATTGATTGAAAGGGACATTACTCTACCAGCTGTAGAGGAGATTTGGCTTGTTACTGAACATAATGTATATTGGCAAAAGACTATTGTTGAACAGAGACCCTACTACTACCACCATAGTAAAATGTTTGGACATACTGATAATAAGTTTTTCAGACTTCATCCTAACACGAGGAAAAGATAGGAGGTTCCAGAGGAAAAGGAAGATGGAGGGAATGTAGTGGAGAATGCTCCACATGTTGAACAACATGGAGATATTGAACCATCTAGAGGTGTTGAGGCTGTGGTTTCAGATTCCACCCCACAGGTTGTGAGGGAGGTGTTGGAAACCACTAATTGGGCTCCTGTGTTTGGTGCTCAGGGTCTGGCTACACAACTCACTCTTTCTAATGATGGGGGAACAGTTAGAACTAATGAAATCACTATGGACAAGGCTCAACCTCTTGCTGAGACTGTGCTCAGTGATGTGGTTATTTCTAATTAGGAGATCGTTACCAAACCTTTTTTAGAGTGATCTCAGGAAAATGTTGGAGAAGCTTATTGGGGAGGTTCTCTGGATTATAACTTAATAAAATATAAGAATGTTGCTTTAGAAGAGGATTGGAAAATCAAAAAATCTAGAAAGAAAAAGAAGACTGTGTAGGAGTTAAAGAAATTGGTCTTCAATCCTTCCACAGTTGGGGAGGGCACTTCTGATTAAGCTCCTATTGAGGTCAGAACTAGAAGGAGGGGGAAATCCACTTCCTTTGGATGATGAATTTTTTTTTTTGGAATGTTAGGGGATTGGCTAATCCTAGATCCCTTAATAGAATACTTTCTCTTATGAGGATGAATAAATATTGGATTATTGCTATTATGGAACCCTTGGTTTCTAAACATTTTCAGAAAATTACCAAAAAATTTTATATTTTTCAATTTTTCACTAATATGAGTAATAAAATATGGTTGTTTTGTAGAAATGACATTAATTGTTCTGTAATTAGGGACAATGAGCAATTTCTTCTTTTCAAATTTTCTTTGGGGGAGTCAATTGGTTTGGCCACTTTTAGTTATGCAGGGTGATCAACTGTGGCTAGACAAGATTTATGGAGTCATTTGCTGGATATCAGTAGTAATCTGAGCTCCTTTTAGCTAGTTAGGGAAGATTATAACTGTGTGGCATCTCCTAATGAAAAGATAGGGGGTAGAATGCCTGATTTGAATCTAATCAAATACTTTAATGAAAATATTCAGAGGTTAGGTCAGTTTGATTTGGGGGGTTTCTTGGACCCAAATATAATTGGATTAGAGGACATGTATGGGAAAAACTAGATAGAATTCTAGTCAATGATGCTTGGCTGAAAGAGTTCTTTCACACTTCTGTGCAACATCTGATAATGAGTGGGTCTGACCATAGATCTTTCTTGATTATAATTGCTGCCTCCCCTACGAAGTGTAGGTCTTGCTTCAGGTATATGAATAAGTGGTCTCTATAGAGTGATTTTCTCAACCAAGTTCAATGGCTTGGAAGGATTGCAACCATCAAAATCCTTGGATCAATCATTGGAAGTTACATAAGAAGATGGGTAAAAAACTATCATAATGGAATTGGAGTGTTTTTTGGGGATGTTAATGCTAGGGCCAAGGAAGTTGAAGATTTTGTGATAAAGTTGGAGCATTTTCTAGAATTGAATCAGAAGGTTAGTGTTAATCTATTTAGAGCTAATGAAGATTTAATGGAGGCCATCTCAATGCAGGAGGAATTCTATGCCCAAAAAGCTGCCAAGGTTAAATTCTGTGAGGGGGACAGAAACTCCAAATTTTTCCATGCTTGTATTAATTACAAGACGTGTAATACTATTCATAAGATTCTTAATCATACTTGTACTTAGATTGATAATGCTAATGGGACTGCTTCTAATGCTGTGAATTATTTTATGGAGCTTTTTAATTAGCTTGAGTTGGATAGACTACTTATTTAGCTAGATGTTTTTTGGAAGGAAGTGGAATACACAAAAAAATTGTATCTTACTGTTGCTCCTAATGAGAAGGAGATTTGGGAGGCATTATCTTTAATAGTAAATTCCAAAGTGGTTGGCCCTGATGGATTTACACCTGATTTCTAGAAGAAACCATGGCATATTGTTAAGAAAGAGGTCATTAAGGCTATACAAAGCTTCTTTTCGGGTATTGATCTTTCTAACAATTTTACTTCTTCAACTATTACCTTGTTCCAAAGGATAAAGCCGAGTTTAAATGGGAACATTTTAGACCTATCAGCTTGACTTCAATACTCTCCAAAGTCATTAGTAAGATTATTGCATGTAGATTACAACCCCATCTTAATCAGCTTATCAGTGTGAATCAAACTGCATTTGTTCAGGGGAGACGTATAGTGGATAGTGTCTTACTAGCCTAGGAGCTGGTTTTGGACCTAAATATACAGTGTAGAGGGGGAAATGCTATCTTTAAATTAAACATCAAGAAGGCCTATGATACTATTAGCTGGGGTTTTATTGAGGATGTTCTCACTGCTAGAGGATTAACTCCTTTCATTTATCTTATTGGTAAATGGCTATCAAATAATTATCAATATGTTTTTATCAATGAGAGCTCCCATGATTTCTTTAGTGCTTCCTGAGGTATCAAGAAAGGTGACCCACAATCTCCATCAATTTCTATTCTAGCTTTCGATTACTTATCTAGATTGCTAAATGAGGTAACTGTTATGGCTCCACACTCTCTATAGAGCCACAGGTCCAACTTGTTTATTAATCACCTTACCTTTGTTGATGATATCATTATTTTCTCTAAAGTAGCAAAGCCTTCTATTAGATCTATTCTCAAATGTTTAGATCAGTTTTAAAGGATCTTTGGTATGATCTTGAATAACCAGAAATGTGTGGTTATGTTCAGTCACAAAATCAAACCTAATTTTAAACACTAGATTTCTAAGACTATTGGGTTTAGTGTCAGCAAACTTCCTCTAAAATATATGGGTGTTATCCTAGTTAAAGCCATAACTAAACAAATACATTTTGATCATATTATGGAGAAAATTTAGGACAAACTACAAAGTTGGGTGAATCCTTATCTGTCTAAATGTTCTTTCCACTCTTCCTAATTATTTGTCATAGATGGCAGTGAAGAAGAAGTCTATATAAAAGATCTTTGATAGGATGTTCAATCATTTCTTGTGGTCTGGGTAAAGGAAACAAGTGCATTGAACCCGTTGGAATAAGGTTTGCAAGGTCACAAAGGCTGGTGGCCTGGGTTTCAAAAGTTCTACTCATCTTATACATATTAATTTTTGTAAACATTGGATAAAATTCAGAGCTCAATTTTCTCTCTAGGATTTCCTTATGATGATAAAGTATTGCAAACACAACCATCCATCTCAGGTTCAAAGGAAATTTTGAGATACAACTATGTGGGACAAGATGCTGAAGGTAAGGACTGAGGCTGAAAGTTTATTCATTTAGGAAGTGGGGGAAGGTAAACTTAACTTCTAGTTGGATAACTGGACCTTGGATGGGAGATTAGACCAAGGTACCTCAAATCGTTTAGATGAATCTATTCAAGTGGATGATCTTTGGGTGAATGGGGGATGAAATCTTAAAGCTTTTCATAGAGTATGTGAACCTCATCGGATTGCAAGTAAATAAAAAATCTCTATTGATCCATCCTAGATCTAATACAAGGATATATTAGTGGTTTAAAAGGGCCATTCATAATCTTTGAATGAATTCATTGGGGATTCCTGCTTCCCTCATCAAGCTGTGGAATGGGGTTCTAAGGTGTGGAGTAATATTCTCTCACCATCTATGTGTTTTTTCTGTTGGAGACTTTCTTATAAACTCCTTCCCACGGATGACATACTGAAACTGAAAGGATTAAGAGGTCCCTCTTGGCAATTTGACAAAAAGGATAAAGTAAATAAAAAGTGGTTCCTGAAAATCTCTCCGAACTAACTCCCAAGAGAAGAACTTTCAAAACTTGCCAATATTTTCATGACTCACACTTTTTCGGACCTACAAAAAGTCTCGATTAAAACCAAAAGTAGTCTAAAACAAAAAGAAAGTCCTCCACCAAACTTTTGAAGTTCTTTTGAATCTCTTCTCTTTTACAATCACTAAAAACAAAATGACAAAAAGGATAAAGTAAATAAAAAGTGGTTCGTGAAAATCTCTCCGAACTAACTCTCAAGAGAAGAACCTTCAAAACCTGCCAATATTTTCATGACTCACACTTTTTCGGACCTTTTCAAGACTCTTTTCTAAGCCTTCTCTTCTTTCTTTTATTATTTTCCAAGAGGTGTCTTGGTATCTCTTCAAAATGTGTCATGATTTGATGTATTTTCCCAAGAGATACATCCTTTCATGATAATTTTCGTACATGGTAGTTACAACCACCTATTAAGCTAATGGGTGCCTCAAAAACCTCTTCGAAATTCATGAAAATTGAATTTACTCCCCTAATAACTGCTACTAGAGCTTAAGCGCGGGGTCTCGACGTTTAGGCGTGGCCTTCTCTGTTTAACCAGAGCTTAAGCGCCAGATCTGGCGCTTAGTCGCCAAAACTCTTTTGCACAATTTTTCACCTTTTTGCTCTAAATTTGATCCTTTTCAACTCCTTTAAGCTTTTTTTCCATTTTTACTTGTATCTATAAGAAAAACACAAGACTATCCTCCATTAAAGTGCAATATCT
Source organism: Phalaenopsis hybrid cultivar (assembly GCA_002079205.1). Taxonomy (NCBI): domain Eukaryota; kingdom Viridiplantae; phylum Streptophyta; class Magnoliopsida; order Asparagales; family Orchidaceae; genus Phalaenopsis; species Phalaenopsis hybrid cultivar. The sequence goes on from JXCR01144351.1 coordinate 175,460, forward strand.
CAAAAATAGGTATAAAAATGTGTCTAAAAATACTATATATTTTTGGTGTATCAAAAAACTTAATATGCTACTTGTCCTTAAGTGACATTTCAATCTTTAAAAACCAAATATGTATGATATGTATATGAGTTTTTATAAGAGTTACTAAAATTTAGATTTAGAAATACGGTAGTCCAATTTAGAAAAAATAATTAGTAAATGAGATCAACTTAAAGTTTGAAAATTTTTAATGTTAAAAACTATGAAAATATGTGTTCCTATCTAATTCAAAAATATTATAAGTTCTCTAAATTTAGATTTTAGTTTTTTTTATTTTCTCAACTTAAATATTTTTATTAAAAATAATTTTACTTACAATATTATATTTATAAGCTTAAGATTTTATCAAGTCTTATACTTTGGAAAGATCAAATGTAGAACCAATTTTTGATTAGACATTAATCCTCAAGCTTCTCCTCACTTACATTTCTTATCTTTGTCTTTTCTTTCCTTTTTCTTTTCTTTTTCTTTTCCCTTTTTTTCTTCTTTTTCTTTTTTTTTTCTTTCCTTTTCTTTCTTTTTCAGGCAAGGAGTACAATATCTGGATAGGTCTTTAATGATTTTGAATTCCACTTCTCCTTCCCTAAAGTAAAGTCTTGATATAAAACTTTTACTTATAAATATAATAATATTTTTGAAAATTATTTTAATTAAATAAATTTAGGTATTAAAAAGAAAAGTCTAAATTATCTAAATTTTTAAGAAATACAATTTTTCTTACTAAAGATAGTCACTTATATTAATCATTTTCTATACTAAAAATTTAACTTAAAAGTTTTTCTTCTTTACTTAAAATTTTATTAAAGATTTTTACTCGTTTCTAAAATCAAATTTTACTTCTATAATATAAATTTATATACACTATGAATTTTTCTTTTAAAATTCAAATTCATTTGTAGTTCATTTGAGAACATTGAAAATTCAAGTTTTGAAAGTGTTTTTCATCCCTCCCCCAAACTTAATTTTTTTTAACAGATTAAGAAGTTTAGCATCAGATAATTATATAGGCAGGAATAAAAATTGAAAAAACATGCTAACAAGTATTTTTACATCCTAATTATACAAGTATAAATCTAAAGATGGGAATAAAATTAAGTTTGATGAAATTCTTTAACATTTTATTTTATTTTAACATGTAGAGATTCAATAGACTTCTAAAAAGTGGGTATAAAAGCAAACAACACACTAACATGATAAAAGAAAAAAAAATGGTAGCACTTTCAAAATTTTAAAATTAAGATCTAAGCTAGCAAGATTTTTAACTTAAAAAAGAGGACATGGAATTAAGTTAAGTTCTAAACTAACCAATCCACGGTACTAAAAACAAAAACATTTACTTCCCTAAAATTTTAAAAACAAAATACTATCTAACACAATAATCACAACAACAATAGAACATAAGAACTCCAAAAACAACATAAAATATTGTCCACAACATCACATAATTGCATCTGTAGCAATACTACATCAGAGAGTCCATAACAAAACGCAAACATAACAATACATGAAACCAAATTAAGTCCAACACATCATCTCTCATCTCTACTCCTCTCCACTCTCAGAATCACCACTATGTCATTTTTCCTTAGGCTCATAGTAAGAATAATGAAAATGTTGAGGAAATACTACTTCTGTGTCACCTCTAATCAGGCCCTCTAGAGCTGGGTATAATATCTCCTCAAACTCACTCTTTCTCCTATTATACTTATTTGTATGCTTAGCAAAATGTTCTAGATTTTGAACTTTATCAGCGATAAAGTGGATATGAGTCATCATCTTCAGTAATAACTGCTCTTGAGTCTCAGTTGACTCTCCTTAAGATGTAGAATCACGTGAAGCTGACGATCTTGATGAAGATGCAGCCGAGGTACATGCAACAGATGTCTCTAATCCATAGCTCTTGGAAAATGCTCCTCTCCAGCCAAAATCAAATGCTCCAAATAATTCTTCACATTCACTTTCGTAATGGGCTTTAGAGGCAACATAACTTTCTCCCAACTATCTTACTTTACTCTAGCTCGATCGTATGAATAAAATAACAGGGAAGCAAATCTCATACCTGCAGTAGTAGCAGCATCAGCTGAACTGATGATAGTGTGATAGACCAATGCCCCTATGTTGATGGGCTTTCCCTCCTGAATACAATAATTCAACATCACTCTCTCTCTGGTCACTTCTCTAAGATGATTTGTAGGAAGCAAATGAGCAGATATAAAATAGTGCCAAGCCTTTGATGGTGCAAACAACTTTGATATTAGAAAATTTACTCTCCTCTCAATTGTAATCTTCCAAAGTCCTCTTCCAACAGTCAAATAAGATATGATCTCGTCCAATTCCGCTTTCCTAAGACTATAATTCACATAAGAACACAAAGTCTCTGGTGGTAAATGTTAAAACAAGTTAATTACCTCTAGAGTAAAAGGTACCAACTTTCCTCAAACCATAACTTGATCATCCTCAGCCTCTGGGATATTTGGATAAAGCTCCCTTACAACAAAAATTACAAAGACAAAAGAGGAACAACATAAATGTTCCCACTGTCAGCGTACTATTAGGTCTTCCACTTCTCCACCTGGACTCTTAAAACATCGCTCCTGAATCAATTTTTGTGACTGTAGAGCGTCACTATATTGATCCTGAGCTTTTAAACTGACAAATTTGCTCGAATCAAATGGGCTCGTTCCTTTTCTCCTTTTCATTCTTGGTGCAATTCTACAAATTTGATAAATTCCAAAAATAACTTTAAAAATCAAGTTTAAATCAATAAACTAAATTTTTAAAAGCACAAACTAAACTTCCCAAGCAATTTCCATAGATTTTTCTTCACTTTTCACCATGAATAGTAAATTTTTGAAATCTTCCAAACGTACTTAAAACATATGGTGAAAATCTAAAATTTTTGCATAGAAGTAAAGCTCTTACCTCAAGGAACTTGGATCTAGCAAATCTCACTTGATTCCACCAAGAAATTTCCAAATTTCACTTTCCCTAGCCCTCAAAATCTCAAACTCGAGTTGGGGAAGACGATAGGGGCGGTAAAAATGGCATTTTCAGACCAAAAATTCACTTTTAACCATTCAAAAACTGGTTTTTGTGAACCAGCGCTTAAGCGCGGGTGAGTGGCGTTTAGGAGCCTACCTCTTGGGTTAGCTGGCGCTTAAGCGCGAGATGTGGCACTTAGGCGGCAGTGCACAGTTTTTGAAATTTTTAATTTGAAGTAAAATGCACTATTAGCCTAAGTAAACCACTCCTAAATGGTCTCATAGCACTTAAATGACTATTTTTACCCTATAACTCCCTTGTCTCTAAATATTTTCCATAATAAATAATTTAATTCGAGGCTAAAAATAACACAAATATTCACAAAAACAAACATATATTAATTCACAAACAAGTACAAACACATTTAACACTTAGTTCTCTCTCCAAATAGTCATGGATGAGAAAATTTTCCCAATTACAAAACACTTAACACACATTTACAATTAAACACATAAGTGACACAAACAAGAAGCACAAGACATAAACACTAACACTTAAAAAGATGACTCCAAACACATAATTCCTAACACTTAACTTAATTTCACTCTTCATTAGAAGGAACAAATTCTTGTTTCTCAGTAGTCTCTGAAGAAATATAGAGTTGATAAAACGGACGGTGATGAAGAGCTCTAATACCATCATCTTCGATCCACTTTTGTTTAAGGAACATTGCTTTATCCGCTTCTTCTGCATCATTGGTATGACTGAATTGCATCTTAATTTACCACCCAATAAGTTCAAGATGAGCATGCAATTCAAGCACCTTAGTCTCTACTACAAACATAGTATTCTCCATCTGGTTGATCTTCTTCGATGTCCCTTCAATACTAAAGGCTAAGAAACCATTATACATCTCCTGTGCACTTTGACTAATGAACTTATTTCTCATGGCTTCTTCCTTCTTCTTCAAATCCATCTCCCATGAAGACATTTTTTCTAAATCTCTCTCTTTCTTAGACTCTTTGGGCTAAAAATAATTCAGGGTGAAATTCCTTCACAAATTCCTTTTATTTATAGGTCTAATTCCCCCTCATAACTTCTAAGCACGACTAGAAACTGCCAAGACATGTTTATTCCAACTAAATTGCAGTTACACCTTCTAGAAATCAAAATTTGTACTTGTGATTAAATTGTCGCGCTTAAGCGCCGGATCTGGCGCTTAAGTGCCAGTGCACATTTTTGCACCAGCCAACTTAACATCCAAATTCTCATTCTAACATGTCTAATTCACTAAATAAAGTCTAAATATCATTAATAGAACAAAATAAAATAAAAAATACTACCCCAAACTTCTTAATCAAACTGAAAACAATAATCAATGCAAAAACACACTAATAACTATGGGTTTCTCCCACAAAGTGTTTGGTTTTACGTCTTCAGCCCGATGTAACCAGTACTCAATCTTGTTGAGCCAAAATCATTCCATCATTATATTTATGCTGATCCCCTATGTAATAAGGTTTCAGTCTTTGTCCATTCACTTTAAAAATTTTCTCAGAATTATGATCTTTAATATCCACAGCTCCATTAAGATAAATTTTTATCACAACAAATGGGCCCATCGACCTGGACTTAAGTTTACCTCAAAATAATCTTAACCTTGCATTATATAGCAAAAATTATTGCCCTGACTAAAAATTTTTAGTAGGAATCTTTCGATCTTGCCACATTTTCATCTTTTCTTTATAAATCTTAGCACTCTCAAAAGATTCATTCCTTATCTCTTCATGCTCATTTAATTGTAATAATATTTTCTTACCAGCATCTTTTAAACTATAATTGAACTCTTTAATAGCCCAATATTCTTTATGCTCAAGTTCAATTGGTAAGTGACAAGCTTTCCAAAATATTAGCCTATTTCGGGAATTCCTACAGGAGTTCTTTATGCATTCCTATAAGCCGACAAAGCATAGTCAAGTCTGACTGACCAATCCATTTTTTTTTATTCACAAATTTTTCCATAGTTCTTTTAATTTCCCTATTAGATAATTTAGCCAAACCACTTGTCCGAGAATGATAAGCAGTAGCAATCCTTTGATTTATATGATATTTCTTTAATAACTTCTCTATAATGACATTTCTAAAATGACTTCCCCCATCAGTAATGATAACTCTCAGCATCCCAAATCTAAGAAATATGTTTGTCTTAAAAAATTTTGCAATAATTTGAGAATCACATTGAGGTAAAGCAACAACTTCTATACATTTGGAGACATAGTCCACTGCTAACAAAATATATAAAGTTTTGAAAGATGGTATAAATGGTCCCATGAAATCGAATCCCCAAACATCAAATATTTTAACTTCTAGCATATAATTGAGGGACATCTCATTTCTTTTAGAAAAGTTCGTTACTCTTTGACATCTATCACAAGTTTTGATATAAATACTAACATCTCTAAAAATAGTAGGCTAATAAAATCCAGATTGTAGAATTTTGTAGGTTGTTTTATCAACACCAAAATGTCCCCCAAAATCAGAATTATGACATTTTTGGATAATTTCATAAGTTTCTTCTAGTGGAACACATCTTCGAATGATCAGATCCTTTCCTTGTTTATATAAATATGGGTCATCCTAAAAGTGAGTCTTAGCTTCAGAAATAAATTTCCTCATTTGTTGGTATGTCATTCCATGGGGTTTAAGATCACTAAAAATATATTTCAAAATTTTGGCATACCACGCAACACGCCACTCATTTACAGTGAACAATTTTTCATCTGGAAAATGTTCATTAAATTCTTTTTCAAAACAGCGTGATTTTTCTAATTCAAACCTGGACAAATGATCAGCAATTTAATTTTCAGTTCCCTTCCGATCTACTATTTCAAAATCAAATTCTTGTAAGGGAAGAATCTATCTTATAAGTCTTGATTTAGTATTCTTTTTCATTAAGTACTTAATAGCAAAATGATCTGTATGCACTATACAATGAGTTCCAAACAAATATGATCTAAATTTATCAAAGACATATATTATTGCTAATAATTCTTTTTAGTTATTGTATAATTAATTTGAGTATTATTAAGAGTTTTACTAGCATAGTAAATAACTTTGAAAAATTTATCATTTCTTTGTCCAAAAATAGCTCTAATAGCATACTCACTTGCATCACACATAAGTATTTTCCCAATTTGGTGAAACTCTATTTGGTCTAGTGATTAATTTTTTTTTTAATAATTTAAAAGCTTTTAGGCATTCCTCATCAAAATTGAAAATTACATCTTTCTCCAGTAAATGGCATAAAGACTTAGCAATCTTAAAAAAGTCCTTAATATATTGCCTGTAGAATCTAGGATGTCCTAAAAAAATCTTAATTTCCCTTTCATTTATTGGATAAGGTAAATTAGCGATCACTTGAATTTTAGCAGAATCTACTTCCATACAATTTTCTGATATTTGATGACTTAATACAATTCCTCCTGTTACCATTGTCGGTGCTATTTTTGGTTGGAGGAGTTGCCCGCAAGAAGTTGTCGGTCACCAGAATCAAAATCCTGTCGCGCTCTTCAGAAGGACATTTTAATTTACATATATATTTATTTTTACAAATATATGAAATCAAACTGACCCCGTATTTTTCATAGTTTAAATGAAAGAGCGTTATACCTAAAATCCAATATCTAACCAAAAAAATAAACACAAGACTTGAGGATGAGGCCCAATCAAATAAATTAAAGAATATATGACATCCGTTTATTCTGCAAAACATTTGTATTTGCCAACAAGTTCCCCTACTTAATATAAAAATTAATTAGGGTTTATATTAAGCTGCGTTCATGAAAAGCATCCAGTAAGGGCAAGCCGGTATAGTTAATTACATCTCAAATGACCAAAGTCATTTCAGAAAACTCTCGATAAAAATTAGGAAATATTATCTTCAAGGAGTTTCAACAGGTAGGGCTTTTCAATGAGAACGGACAAAGAGGTGTGAAAGGGGATTGGTTCAAATTTAGAATATTTTGTTGTAGAGTCCAAAAGAGGAAGAACTTGAGGATGTCATGAATCCAGAGGAGAACCTCGGTGACTTCCCAAGCTAACCTAATGTTTGGCTTCAGTTTGGAGGAGAAATGTTTAAGTGTTTCATCCTCCCAATTTTATTAGTTAGGGCTTACATTTGCTTGAAAGGATCACACAAATAACCTGGAAGATGTGAGGGTTTAGGTCGTGACAAACGACAACCTAAGAATTCTAGGACAAGTTGGGTCTTATATTATGTAGCAGGGCTATATAAAAGGCCTAAAGATAAGGTGAGGATTTACGTTGCATAAGCAGGCAACCTCGAAGTACTATGGCTTTGTTCTTTAAGTCTAAGGAAGGAAGATTTGTTTAGCTGGGGAAGACAGGTTTTGCTGTTGAAGATGGTCTTGCTGCCCACCATGCTAGCTCCAAGCTCCTTGCTGTGACAAGTTTGAGTTTTATAGTGTGTCAAGTTATGATGTCAAATCAGATGGACCCATGGTCGTAGTTCTTTAAATTTTTTGGGGACATATTAAAGTTGATTAGAGCAACACCGGTTAGGATCCTACGGTTCCCTCATTCCAGCACCACTATTTTTTATTGGATTCACTTAGTCCAAATAAATTTACTAAACTCAACTTAATGTGTTCCATAATTTCATTTATACCATGGGAAGCCTCGTTAGCAACTGTAGGTTAACCTCCTCTAAGGAATTCCCAATCATCCGATAGAGACGTCTTAATTTAGTTGAAGTTGTAGTTTTGTGTGATATTTGAGATTAAATTTTGAGTTGTCTGATATTTTGAATGTTGTGGCAATGAATTTTAACTTGGTTGATTTTAGTTTTGGTTTTGGTTTTGCGCTATCCTAGCAGTTTTTGTTTTCATGCAGGGTAACATTGTTGTATAGCATGCAAATTTGCAGGTACAACAGTATAGAATGAAGGTACAAGAAAGACCGCTAAAATTTGTAAAAGCGTACCTGACGAGTTTTATCGTTCCACCACCTGAAACTCAAAAGGTATGTTAAGGTAGTTTATATGAAACGGGGAAGTAAAATTTTGAAGACCGACCTAACCTTAGGTCATATCTTGGTGGGTCCTTAAAAGTTTAACTAAGGATGATTTTGTCAAGCAAAACATATTAAGTTTAGTAGATCTCCGAGGTATCCACTAGATCTGGAGAAATAATCAGGTCTGTGCTACTCTCTCACCGCCTGGTGAGAAGTCACGAGCTCATTTAAACTTATCATGTTGCTTAATAATTCATCCTATAAATACCCTTAGTGGTCAGTGAGCATTGATGTCTCAATTATCCCTAAGAATAGGGTAGTTATCATTTGTAATTTAATTTTGAAGATTTTGTGGGTGAAGACATTAAAAGAGGCAAGTTAGTGTTATTGGAACACTTAACCAAATTTTTGACCTAATTGGGCTTGTAGTGTTTGAAAGATATTTTAAATTTAAATGATGTTTACATTTCTAATCCTTATTTAAATGAAACTTGATTTAGCCTAAGTTACTACTAAGCCCTTAAGACCTAGGTGAGTGTCTTAATTAGTTTTGAAAAGATAAAGCTTTAGGTGGTCATAATTCATAATTTGAATTTTATTTGAAAACCAAAGTAAGAGTATTAAATTGATTAATTATTGACTTCAAAAGCCATACCCCTAAGTTCTGGGTTAATTTTATTTTAATAAACTTCCAAATTTTAATAATTTAGAAATTTGTTAACTTATCTTTTTAAATTAAGAAAGTGAGGTTCATTTCTGAAAATTAACCCCTTGTGTTTCAAACATCAAATTAAGATCATAAGTTGCTCATTTCCCTCCTTGAATTAAGCTTAAATGTTAATTAAGGCTAAATTTCCAAAACTACACATTTGCCCCTAAGGTTCTAACGTTTCATAATTTGTCAAATTCAATATTAAAGACTTTGAAAATTTTATCCTACCTCATTCATGGGTTAATTAAGACATCAGAGGAAAGAATGTGTTTTTAAAAAATTTAACTTAATTTATATAATTATTTTCATGCGAAGAAAGGATTTTTCAAAGAAAATTCCTAACTTGACCAAGTTAAATGTTAATCCCTTGAAATTTTTATTGGAGGTAGACCTAGAGTAGAGAAGTCTTTGAACTAAATTTCATGATTTTTTGAATTTCATTTGAATTTTAAGAATTATTTTAAGTTCTGGGGTATTTACTAAATATAAAATATTTTAAATAGGAAAAATTAAGTTTTATATTTTTGAAAAATCCTTCTAAGGTCATAAAACTCAGAGGAGAAAATTTATATTCTTTTTGAATTTTATTTGATTTATTGGAATTATTCTTAGTGAAAACCCATTTTAGCCTTTAAAAAGTATTTTTAAGCTTTGAAATTCAATATTTTTATTTAGAAAATCAGGAAAAATATTTTAATTGTTCCTATGTGCTTAGGAAGAAATTTAGAACATTTCCATGAATTTTATTATCTTTATGATTTTTATGGATTTTTTATTATTTAAATATTTAAAATAGGTTAAAAAACAAATTTTTATTTTAAATTTCATTTTATTTATAGAAAATACCCTTGATCAAACAAAACTCAAAAAATAAGTTTTTATAAATTTTTAAGTTATATTTTGATTTTTAAAAATCATTTAAATGCCAAAAATATTATTTATCTTGAAAAATCAACTTAAGTTATCAAATGAACTCAAAATGCTTTAAAATTTTTATGATGAGTTATTTGGATCCTAAGAAATAGTGGAGATTAAAAATCAAATTGCAATGTTGTTTGTATTTTTCAAAGTTAATTATCTTAGTGATTTATGGTTTGTAATGATTAGGTGAATTTTGAATGACTCGGGTGAGGAGAAATTTTCCCAAAGGCTCTCTGGTCATCATAAACCTTTTAAAATTTTCTTAGATTTTCTAAGAAACATACTAATTTCCATGATTATTTTAAGCAAATAATGCTCCTAAACTTGAAAAATTTGATTCTCTGTCTGGGGACCCCCTCTGACTTTGAAAAAATCAAAGGATGTTCTTTAAGATATAGGCAACTACATGCTAAAATCTTAAGTCATTGGTGGAGCTGAGGTTAGGAATGCTGGAAGAATGATTTGGAATGAAATGGGCAAGGTTTTTCTAAGGTTGATTTTATCTCTCCTCTTGGCCTTGGGGGATAGTTATTTAAGTAGCCATGGCCATGGCCACTCTCAGGGCAAGTTATGAGATTAGTTGTCTTGGTGAGGAGAGGAAGATCCCAAGTGACCAATGGCAGTGGGACGCATCGACAAGGTTTAATTTGATTTTAAATCAAGTTGAGTGATCTTGGACTGGTGTTTTCCGGCGAGTAGGCCTGCCAAAAAAGACAGGGGAGCTGGGCCTAAGGTGAGCCAGTGAGCCAGGCCATTCAAATGATTCCATGGACTTAGGGAAAGTCTTGAACAAGGCAATATATGCTTTGGCCAGAAATAGAAGGAGATACCCTAATTTTGGGATCCCTTGGTCTATAATTCAATTAGGTTGGATTAGGTGGGTTTGGGTCAGTCTTAGGGGTCCTAGGTTTGGCTGAGGCGGAGCCAATTCGTTCACATTTTATCCAAGTTGGTCACATTGGGTCATGGGTCCAAAGTGGGTCCAAATGACCAAAATTGGGTTTTAACTATGCTAGCCATGTAAATTGGTTCAATTTATTGATGAAAATTTTGTAGATGATTGTAATGAGTTTTTTTGGTGAAGGGTTGAAGTGATTTTGAGTTCAATTGGAGGGCATATTTGAAGGATTTTTGAAATTTGGCCAATTTGGGCAAGTTGGGTTAGACATGGGTCTAGGTTGGGCTAGACTTTGGCTAAGTCATAATTTAATGGTCTCCATGATCAAGTGAGATGTTGTGAAGTTTTTTCAGGAAGGTATATAGTGGAAATTTTGGGGTTAAGGCCCTCAATTTGGTGAAATTTTGAGACATGGCCAGTTTGGGGCAAATTTGGAGCTTTTGGACTTAGGTTGAAATAAAATGAAATCCCAGTCTCACAAACGCGAATTAAAAGTAAATTTTGATTTATGCTGATGTTATGAAGGTTTTTCAACAAAAAATTGTGGCCAAGTTATTGGACTATGGGTTCAATTTGGTGGAACCAAGTCATAGGGCCAAATTTTGATTTTTGGTTTAGCTCAAAATTAGGTTTAAATCCTGAACCAATTGATCTTGGATTAGGTCTAGATTTGTCATATCAAGGGTGAATTTGAGTTTAAAATTGAAATTTGGGTTAATTAAGACCGATTGGATAGACATTTGAGGTAATTTGGGGGTTTTTGTCAAAGATGGTCAAATTGGCCAAATTGGGTCATGTGGTAGTTGAAAAAAATGAAATTGGTAATATTTTAGAGGTTTTGGGAATTTTTGGAATTTTTGGGTAAAGAGGGGTATTTTGGTAATTTGGCCAATTTTGGTGATTTTAGGAAGTTTGGGTCTTTTCAAGATGTTTGAAATGATTTTTGAACCAAGTTGGGTAATTTGAGTAGATTTGGGAGTTTTGGCCAAATTTGGGGTCCCAAAGGTATCTAGGTAATTTGGGGGAATTTAGGAGCAAAAGGATGGGTTGGGTATCTTGGTAGAGTTAGAGTGTCAACCACCATCAATAAGCCATGGACCAATGGAAACCCCATTGGTGGCTCTCTATGTAGTGGTCTTAGCCAAACCTTAAGCTTAAAGCTAGTGGGTTTAGGGGACCACCTATAGGAGTCTCCCAAAAGTATCAAGGGACCGAAGCCTAGAAGTTTAAATTTAGGACAGTGAGTGATTATGAGTGTAAGTGATTGCAAGTGAGTGTCTTAGCCCTAGAACAAAACCCAGGGTCAGCCCTAAGGTCTAGAAGTCCTAATGGGTGACTCATTTTGAGTTTCCCTATAATGACCTTACCTAGTAAGTGCTAGAGGTTAAGACCAATATGTGGAACTTCAAGTTGAGTAGAGAGGAGTGTGGAATTTCTAATGGTGAGGGTTCCTTGTCTAGTTTTCTAAGAATAGTTAATAGGAAAGTCATATGGCTAGACCTTAGGAAACTAAAGAGGAAAAACTAAACCTCAACCAAAAGTGAGGTCAACAAATGGACCCCCAATAGGTCTAAAGAGGAAAACTAAACCTCAACCAAAAGTGAGGTCAACAAATGGACCCCCAATAGGTGTGGTGTGCTAGGCAAGCACTAGACTTCAACCAAAAGTGAGGTCAATAAATGGACCCCCAATAGGTGTGGTGTGCTGGGCAAGCACACGCAATTGACCGACGAGATCAACAAAAAAAAAACCATTACAATCTCATATGTCAACAGACCTAGAAGTATGTGTAGAGTTGTGTGTGTGATTTGTTTCTACTGAGAAATTAGCAAGTGAACGTCTGATTGAAATCAAGGAGTAGGGATTCTCGCTGGGGATCGAAGATTTAATTTTGAGTTATGAAATTTCAGGTATTTATAAAGGATGGAAGTCAGTATATAAGTGCTAACCCCAATGTGGGAATTGAAACTTAGGTATCAATCCCGAAACAAAAATCAAATGTCATAATCGATTTAATGTAGTCTTAAAACTGATTTTGAAATATCAGAATAGGATTTTGTGGGAGGACCCAATTGAGATGGAAAATACAGAGGCTCACATCCAACTCCAAAGGGTAACAACAATGTAAAAGACGATGACCATTAAGGATACGACTCCAGAAAGAAGGGACTGTACGAGTTCGAGTTACCACTAGGGAGTTATGTTCGAGCTGACATGTGACAGGGAGAATATAAATGTCACGTTAGGAAGGAAAGAACTAGGACTAACATCCAACCTCAGGTGTAACAATAAAGTGTGTGTGTCACGTTAGAAGGGAAAGCACTAGGGTTCACATCCGTCCTAAGCGGTGACAAGGAAACATATGTGTTACATTGAGAAGGAAGGCACTAGGTCTCCTATCCAACTCAATAGGTAACAAGAAAATATATGTGCGTCACGTTAGGAAGGAAAGCACTAGAACTCACATCCAAACCAAATGGTGACAAGGAAATATGTGTGTTACATTGAGAAGGAAGGCACCAGGACACACATCCAACTCAAGAGGTAATAAGAAAATATGTGCGTCACGTTAGGAAGGAAAGCACCAGAACTCACATCCAACTCAAGAGGTAACAAGAAAATATATGCGTCAAGTTAGGAAGGAAAGCACCAGGACTCACATCCAACCGAAACGATGACAAGAAAATATGTGTGTTACGTTAAGAATGAAAGCACTAGGACTCACATCCAACTCAAGGGCTAACAAGAAAATATATGCATCATGTTAGGAAGGAAAGAACCAGGACTCACATCCAACCCAAACGGTGATAAGAAAATATGTTTGTTACATTGAGAAGGAAAGCACCAGGAATCACATCCAACTCAAGAGGTAAGAAGAAAATATGTGTGTGTCACGTCAGGAAGGAAAGCACCATGACCCACATCCAACCTAAACGGTGACAAGGAAATATTTTGGTTAAATTAAGAAGGAAAGCACCAGTACTCACATCCAACTCAAGAGGTAACGAGAAATTATATGCATAACATTAGGAAGGAAAGCACCAGGACTCACATCCAACCTAAACGGTGATAAGGAAATATGTGTGTTACATTGAGATGTAAAGCACCAGGACTCACATCCAACTCAAGAGGTAACAAGAAAATATGTGCATCACGTTGGGGAGGAAAGCACCAGAACTCATGTCCAACCCAAATGGTGACAAGTAAATATATGTGTTACACTGAGAAGGAAAGCACCAGGATTCACATCCAACTCAAGAGGTAACAAGAAAATATATGCGTCGTGTTAGGAAGGAAAGCACCAGGACTCACATCTAACTTAAGAGGTAACAAGAAAATATGTGTGTGTCACGTTAGGAAGGAGAGCACGAGGACTCACATCCAACCCAAATGGTGATAAGGAATTATGTGTGTTACATTGAGATGGAAAGAACGAGGATTCATATTGAACTCAAGAGGTAACGAGAAAATATGTGTGTCACGTTAGGGAGGAAAGCACCAGGACTCACATCTAACCCAAAAGGTGACATGAAAATATGTTTGTTACATTGAGAAGGAAAGTACCAGGACTTACATCCAACTCAAGAGGTAACAAGAAAATATGTGTGTCACGTTCGGAAGGACAGCACCAGGACTCACATCTAACCCAAAAGTGACAAGGAAATATATGTTTGTGTCCTTATGTAGAAAATATGCAGATTCACACATGTGAATTTGTGGGGAATATGTGAATAGAATATGAGAATATGTGAAGGAATCAAAATTTAGCACTCGATCCGGAAATGAAAATTGAATTTTAGTTATCATTTTTAAAAAGAGATTCGGAAGTCAGGACCGACCTCGAAGGTTAAGGATAGGATGCCATGTTCCATTAAAGGGGGTTTTGTACAAATTTTGAATATGGGGAGTCAAAAATTGGGTACTGACTCCAAGAGTCATTTGAAAATAGTGTAGAGAGTTTGTGATATTGAATTTGTAGAAATGTGTCATTTGAAAAGGTTGATTTTGTTAAAGAAGATTGGTAGAGTTTTGTGGGGTTTTGGTAGAATGTGAAATTTTGCGGGGATGTGAAGAGATTTAATGAAGATAAATATGGTTGTGCTGCGCACACAAAGAGTAAGAAACTCTGAAAACGAGAGAACCCACACAACAAATTCATTTTCTTTTCTTATTATTTTTATTTTAATTTTTTAAAATATGTCTTTAAAATTTTAATTTTAATTGGTTGGTTTTCAAAAGTAATTTGTTTTGTTGTTTCTTCATTTGCAGTTATTTTTACTTAAATTTTATTTATTGTAAAAGGTTAGTTGTTTCGTTCTTCGTTCATTGAAATTCTGAACCAACGCGTGGTTCGTGGCTTCAATCCATTGCACAAAAAGGAAACTAACAAAAAGGCACATTTTTGAGAGAAATTTTTATTAATCTGCTTCAATAAAGATGTCACAGATCAAACATAGGTTAACGCCTCAAAAAGGTACAATATATGGTCCATGTTGAAGTACATCTAGATCATCTCTTGCCATGAATACATTGTAGGCTGAATATATCAAATACATATCATGTTACTTAAAAAGAAAGTGAACCCTCTGACCATTTGTATCAGGTACGATGAGCTTCTGATCTAGCAGACCTTCTAAGTCATGCTCTAGGATAAGAGTTCCCTTTGCATGTACTTAGAGGTACAACCCTTTCATAGCTCGTACGGTAGTAGCTCTTCCAGTTCCGGGTATGGCTGAAATCCTTATGGTAATTTGCTGTCGTCCATCCTACGGAAGGTCACGGATACCCTACGGTGTCGTACCCCTAGAATGCAAAGTTTGGCGACATCTGCACCGTTGCCTTTAAGAACAAGCACTGAGCCGACTAGTAAGGGAATCTCCACAGAGCCTTTGAATTCACCAGGGCTGACGATGTCAATTTCTTTCCCAAATAAGATGTTACTTTTACTCATGAATGAAACCATACAAAAATGCCTCACGAAGTCATGGTGATCAATGTGTGGAGGAATGAAATCACCCTGATCGTAGATGTTCATAATACAACTATTTAGATTGTAGGTAGTAGGCAAAATACTCCATTTGACCATTCTTTTGATCATCCACTTTATCATTTTTGATAGTGGATCTACTTGATCGTGTTTGACGATCCCAAAAGGATTCGCTTGTCTCTCATTTGTGAAGTTGTAGCAGCAGCCACACTAGATAGTTCCTCCCTTTTCCACGCATCCATTTCCTTGACTCAGAATTGGTCCTTTCCATAAGTAAACCTGCTCAACCTCTGTCCCTTAGGTCAAAAATGCAGTCAAGAATACTTTGTTTGTCAGTCTTTAAGAAGACTGTGGTATACAGTTCGAATCCCTCCAGTATGTTGATGAATTTTCCCTTAACTTCTTCGTAAAATTCAAATTCTTTTTTATTTACTTTGCTTATTTTGTAGTACTCCATCGTACTAGGGGTCGGTAGCTGTCGCAGGCGTTCCTCCCTCTGAACATTGGCAGGAACCTAAACTGGCGCTGGCTAATCTAGAACACGAGACTTGACATCTAAAGGGATGTACGACCCTGGGCTTTATGGTACATACTGATCTGTCCCTAGTGGGACATATGGCTCATCTATCATAAAATCTGAAGTCTGAGACCCATCGGTGCTGGAGGTATACTCTTCCAATGTACGAAAATGTTGTAAATTTAGAACATTGCAATCCGGGCATTCTACAAATGCCCCTGTGGCTGATGTCCCTACAGGTATATTTGCATAAAACATTTGATGCTGAAAGTGTCTCTGCCTCTGTCACGAACCCTGGTTCTTCATCCATGGTGGGGATGCTAGCAAAAGTTTCTTTCATGTACGAATCATAAATGTGCCCCTCATGAATAGGTGTGAGTAAGTTTTTTGTCTTTCTCTGACGTCTGTATTATTTTCATAAAAAAGCCCTCTGCTTCTTGCAGCTGGCGTTCCTGCATTGCGTCTTGAGAAGCAAAGCACTTGGCATTTATTTGCTACTGGCGACTACTAGGCGCCCAACTGGTGTAGCTACCATGGAGGGCAGACAGCTGGGCCCTTCCATCGAATCTTGCTCTGTTATCACGTTCTTGCCTTTGTGATACATTATCTTTGGCAGCCACCCTCAGCAGTGAAGGCAATCCCTCTTTCTCTCTGCAGCTGACTACATTCATGAGAGGACCTTTGTAGTTCATGTCAACCTGGTCAAAATTAATGTTGAAGTCTATGGTACCGCCCTGCGGCGCCAACTCCTAATTTAGTGTGAGGTTCCAGCCATCCTTGAAAGCAAAGATTGGCCTTTGTCCCGACCTTTTTCTGCAGGCGACAGAAAAAACATTAGTGGGTCGAAACTTGGCATGAACATGAAATAAACAAAGTATTTATTGAAGTAAATTTTAGCTTATTTTAGTGAAACAAATTTTTTACTTATTTATGAATTTTGTTTGAATTTTTGTGACACATTATACTCAAAAGTGGAAAGAAGAAAATTTGAAGTTAAAAATTGGGCCCTGTCATAGACATTTGGCCACATAGATAACCACAAAAAAATCAAAGTTTTAAAGTTTCAAAGCAAGTAGAGGCAAGCAGAATCAGACTTCGTAATAGGTTTTCAGATATCATCCATTTATTGGTAACATGGCTCTTTTGCATTGGAAGTCCACTAACTGGTTGGCTCCTTCTGTGTAGACCTTTTCAACGATAAATGGTCCCTCCCAAGTTGGCTTAAATTGTTTACAAATTTTACGGCGTGCAAGAATAGGCCTTTTGAGCACAAGTACGAGGTCACCAACTTTGAATTTCCTTGGGCAGACCAATTTGTCATGGGCTTGTACCATCTTCGCCTGGTAAAGCTCCAAATGTGGTTGTACTTCAAATCATTTTCTCTCGAGACTCTCCAGTTCTTCAAGACTGAGTTTTTCACTTTCTCTTATTGTGAGTTGGTCTGCCACAACAACTCTAAGAGACGGTGTCTAGATTTCTAACGGTAGCATGGCCTCAAACCCGTACTCGAGCATATAGGGTGTACACTGAGTGGGAGTCCTCAAAGTCCTTGGACAGACCCACAAGGCTTCTAATAGTTTGTTGTCTCAATCCCTTTTGTTTTCATCAAGTGTTTTTTTTAAAATTTGTACTAATGTTTTATTGAAGGCTTCTGCCAGACAATTTTCTCTAGGATAGTAAATCGTAGAGTATCTCCAATCTATCCCATGTATTTTGACAAAATTATTGATTTTTGTGCTTCTGAAAGCTATCCCATTATTGAAAATTATTCTTCACGGTACTCCAAAACGGTAGACAATTTGGCTTTTGAAAAATTGAAGGACGTGTTGTGCCGTAACCTCACGCAATGGTACTGCCTCTACCAATTTGGAGAAGTAATCTATAGCCGCAAGTATAAACCTATGTCCTTTGGAAGATAGAGGGTCTATCAGACCAATTATGTCTATGCCCCAACACTCGAATGGCCACGAGGCAACATTTAAGTGTAGCACATTTGAAGGCTAGTGTAAGACCACCCCATGCACTTGACATTGGTGATATTTTCTGGTTGTATCCATGCAGTCGGACATCATTGCTAGCCAATAATACTCGAGACTTTTGATCTTCATTTTCATTTTTGGCCCTGACTAGTGAGCGGCACACAATCCGGCATGTACCTTTTTGACAATAATTTGTGCTTCGGCCTTTCTCAAACACCGTAGCCACATTTGGTCGACTGATCTTCTGTATAGAAATTTTCTCATCAAGGCATAAGATCTAGCCCTTCTTGTGATGTGGTGTGCCTCAGACTTGCCTTCCGACAGCTTTCTAGTATGCAAATATTCTATTAATGGCTTACACTAATCTTTGCTGCTGTTTGCAACTGTATTTATTGCTTCTTCTTCTTTGAGCATGTGTAGAGTTTCGAGGTCGATCTGAGACAAGACTCATCTTCCTTGACTGTGATTTCAATGGAATCCTCTAGGGCACATGCCATTTCCTAAGCAAGTTTAGCTAGAGCGTCGGCATGGGCATTATCTCCCCTAAGAATCCAGTAGAAAGTCACATCAAGAATCTACTCCAGGAGCTCCATCACGTACTGATGGTATTCTGCTAACCTCGGTTTGAAAATTTGATATTGTCCGACGAATTTCTGGATGATGAGTTGGGAGTCGCCATAGATGGAAATATTTGTTATATCCATTAAGATTGTCATTCCCAATCCGGTGATTAAAGATTTATATTTTGCTTCATTGTTGGTGCACAACTCTGGTGTGATAAAGATCAAATTGATCCCTGCTTTGCCTGGTATAACTGTGCCTGATCCTTTGTCTTTTATGGCTGACGAAGCACCGTCGAAGTACATCTCCTAGCATTGCGCACTGGAAAAATCCATTTATACTATTTGCTCGTCAGGTAAGTCATCATTGAGAGAGGACCCAGCTGGCAGTGAGAAAGTCTGCTAGTATTTGTCCCTTGATAGCACGGAGGGGAATAATAGTTATATGAAATTGCAATAAGATCATTAACCATCTTGCAAAATGTCCGAAAAGTGTTGGTTGGGTCATTAGATATTGCAATGGATTAACTTTTGAAATTAGGGTAATCTTATGAGAAAGCATGTAATGTCTAAGCTTTTGAGCGGCAAAAATTAACTTAGATAATGCTTCTCAATAAGTGGATACCTTATCTCCATCGGTGTTAAGAGACGACTCAAGTAGTAAAGTGAATTTCTTTACCCTCATCATTGACTTGGACTATAAGGGCTCCAAGAGAGTCATCTAAGGCCGCAATATAAAGTATCAATGGTTTCCCTGAGATAGGGGCTGCCAAGACAGGAGGTGTCATTAAATATTGTTTAACGTCCTTGGAAGCCCACTACATTTCTCTTCCCAAATGAATTTGGCGTCCTTTTTAACTAATGACAAGAAAGGCTGACACCTATTTGAGAGATTAGAGATAAAGCGTCTCATATATGCCAACTTCCCTTGGAAGAAACATAGTTGTTTCAATGTTTTAAGATGAGGTATTTCTAAGATAGCTTTAATTTTATCCGTGTCAATCTCGATTCCCCGATGACGGACAACGAATTCCAAAAATTTCCCGGAGGTAACGCCAAAGGCACAGATTAAGGGATTCATTTTAAGGTTATATCGTCATAACCATTCAAGCATGATCCTCAAATTGTACATATGGTCTATTTATCATTTACTTTTGATGACCAAATCATCCACATAGCCTTCCAGTTGGTTGTGAATGAGGTCGTCAAAAATCTTCATCATTGCACGCTGATATGTTGCTCCAGTGTTCCTTAGACTGATCGACGTCATTGTGTAGCAAAAAAATTCCAATCGGTGTTCTGAAGCCTGTAAGTGTTGTATCCTCAAGAACCACCATGATTTGTTTGTATCCCGACGATCCATCCATGAAGGAGAAAATTTAAAGTGTTGAAGCGATATCCACCGTCATCTCTGGTATGGGTAGTGAAAATTTGTCTTTTGGACATGCCTTGTTGAATTCTCTGAAGTCAACACAAACACGGATCTATCCATTTTTCTTCTTAATAGGTACAATGTTAGCTAACCATGTGGGGTATTGCTCTTCTTTCACAAAGTTGGCGTCTATTAATTTCTTCACCTCGGCGATAACTTCTTGCTCTATTTCAAGGTGCATTCTCCTTGAAGCTTCTTTTACTGGGGTTATTTTCTTGTCCACCTCGAGTTTATGGAATGCAACCTCTGCGGACAGTCCTGACATTTCATCATAGCTCCATCTAAAGCAATCTTTGAATTATATTAATAGTTTGATCAATTCTGAAGATTCTTCGTCATTGAGTAGAGAACTTATAAATATTGGTCGGTGTTGTTCTTCAGTCCTGAGATTAATCTATTTCAGTTCATCAACGTTAGACTTAATTTCTTCCTCAAATTCTGGCAGAACAACTTCTATTGGTTGATCATTAGAGTCATCCTCTATCTCAACGCTATCCTCTTCTGACTCACCAGTAACAACCATGCAAAATTCAGAATCATTGGCTGGTCCGAATGTACCAAATCTGAGAACCTCTTTTAAATTTGGAGTTTGACTTTAACTATTCCATAATTTTTCAAAAAGTTGAAATTTATCTCTTAGCATTTGTTTTAGTAAGTGTCCATGTTGAATTAACTTTTGAACACAAGGTGAGAAGTAACCAAAAGGTAATTCAATTAATTCATTAGGATCATCATCCAAGTTTACATGTTTTTCAGGCTCAGTAGAGGTAGAAGCACGGTAAAATTTGATCAGCTTTGAACCAACACTACAGACTTCCTTGACCTCTGAACTCTCGACTTGTTGAGGGAGAATCGGAGAATCATAGCATTTACATAGTGGTTTATCCGATCATACATTGTTTCATATTCATTTTTCTCTATATCTTCTAGAGATATCTCCTACTGAGGTCTCTTCTGTCTTTTCATCATTATCTCATCCTCAGAACTATCTTCATCATCATTGTTGATGGTTGGCCTAGTCTGCTCAATGATTAAATTGATCCTTCCTCGTCCACATCCCCGCCCTTGACCTCAGGTGCGCGAACTAAAAGAACTTTCATCAACTCGTTGTAAGGGAGTGGTAGAAGATCACTGAAGCGGAGTTGAATGACCTTCTCTTTGTAATTCTTTTGAATCTTTATCTTCTTTTGTGATAACTTCATAAGAGAAGACAATCCTCTTTGGAGGCGCATAGTAAACGACATCTTCCTGGACACCAACTTCATGCACTAAAAATGGTTGTAGGTCTCCTTTGTTGCAATTTTCTTTCCATCTTTGCAATATTTGATGAACTGGTGTAGATATGATGGAACCATATTGTGTTCATGAATCCATGGTTGACCTAGTAGAGCGTTAAAAGAGATCTCAGTGTCCATGATATGAAATTTAGCAGTTTTCACGAGTTCTCTAACCTTCATAAGTAATGTAATTGATCTGAGGGCTCCTTCTCCCTTTTGGTTGAATCCTATTAACATCATTTTATCTACCATAAGCTCTTGAGCTTCAATATCTAAATAAGCCAATGTTCGTAGGCTCATCAAGTTAAGAGATGCTCTAGGATCTACTAAAACTTTGGACAACACAAATCTGCTGATGTTGGCAGAGATGTAGAGTGGACGATTGTGGTCGACAGTACCGAGCAATAAGTCTTCATCTGTGAAGGTTTCCCAGGTTATTCTTTTAATGAACAAACTTCATCTGAGGATGTGTTGGCCAACTAAGCTAAGAAAATCTCTGGGTCAAGCAAAGCTGTAACTAGAGACTCTCTCATTTTCTTTGACAGGATCAGAGCATTGCAGATGCTTAATCGGGCCAGCAACTTCCTAAGATGAGCTAGCACGTTCTAGTCTACTTTGTATGATCAATTGATTTTTTTCTTGATCATGTGGCTCTTCCACTGGTTGGGGTATCTCCTCTCGAGTCATTATCTGCTCTCCTTTATCTGTTGGAGCTGTTCTTTATGGTAACACTTTTTCGCTCCTTAGGTTAACTTTCATGATTTCTTCTTCTTGAGATATCATTTTTGAATCTTCTAGTGTCTCTTCCTCTTTGTCAAAAAGATCTAAGTAGATGGTAAGTGATGTACCGTGATGCTTGAGAATTGGCTCCTCGTTATCGGTGTTCTCGTAAATGATTTCATCGATGTCTTCTTTGGACTTGACAACAAGTTCATCAGACTTGAGTACGATTTGAGGATCATTTTGAGGATCAAGATTGAAGTCATATTGGTCATAATCAGTTACGTTATCACCAAAAATAGTTAAAATGTAGCCTAAATCACAATCATTATATTCAAATACCCAAGATAGACAAAAAGATAATCATACAAAGTCAAGGGTTCAAGGATTTTCTTCCCCAAATCTGAGACAACCAATCTAGTAGAGGCAGCCCCTATCCTACCCCCCGTCCTATCAATCTTTGTAGTGACGCTTCTCTTCTTCTTCTTTGTTTTTGATGATGATGGATCTCCTAACGAAACCTTCATCTCGGGCTTGGTATGCTGCGGACTCTGAATGGAGGCTTGTTTTGATGCAGACTGGATCTTGTTCAGTATTTTCTTGGATGATCTGCTCCAGACCTCATTCCATCCTTCTTCTCTAGTATATGCAAAAGATTATTTTGATGGATCCTGTATTTGATTGAGGACCCCCTTGAGTTCATCTCAAGTTGTACTCCAGCCATCAGTTTCAGTATACGAATTGATTAGGGAGATTGGCTTAGCCGAAATCATTTTTATGGAACTGTTTTAGTTTCTTTTAAATATTCTTTCAGGATTTTTATGTTCCCCTCTATAAGGTTCCTCTTGAGCCAACCATTAAAGAAAAAGCTTTTTCCTATACAATGCCAAAGCAACCGGTGGTATGAGAAATAATTTGGTTCATTCTTCTTATCCACCTCTTCGGGCTTCTTCGGATCTGGTAGTTTGAGCTTCAGCTTTTTCATTAAACTTCTGAATATTTTTGGTATAGATTCAACTTTAAAAGAATACACCATTTTTTGTCGCTCTGATAGGGACATTTTCTTATCCCCTATTCGAGGTGAACCCTCTTGAGGAAGTCGCTGGTTGGATTGACTACTCTGTTTGTGAGCATACTATGATGAAGACTGGCGAGGATCTTCTGCATATATCTTCATCGCCTACTTTCTTTTGTCGATGGTCGCTACGACTCCTGATTTCTTTTTGAATACTCTTGTCAGCTTAGCCTTTTCATGTGGCTCCATGCGCTTAATTTCTTCTTAAAAACTATTGGCTTTAATGAGTAGCTTCTTGAAGGACTTGATGGTGAGTCCCTTGAGCATGAAAGCTACTGGCCCATGAATGCTTTTGAGTAGAATTTCAACTACATGATGTTGTTGTAGCTTAGGTTCACATTAAGGTTTCTCTAGCTCAAAATATAGTCCATCAAAGTTTCACTAGGCTTTTGTTTTTCCATCATGAGCTCTCCAATAGACACGTGGTGTTGTGCTCTGACAAATCTTTTCACAAATAGCTATTCCAACAAAGAAAATATTTTAACTTACCCATTGGGCAAGTCAGCGTACCAGTCAAAAGAAATTCCTGACTAGCTGCTGACGACCTGCTGGAAGAGTAGAGCTTCACTATTTCTCATCTTGCCACAGCTGGCTTGGAAATGTGCTATATGCTATCTGGGATTTCCGGTTCCATCAAATATCTTGAAGTTTGGGGCTATAAAGCCCTTGGAGAAAGGCACGACATCGAATTCCTCCAGGTAAGGTTTACCCTTTAGAACTAATGCACCACCTTTAGATTGGGTTAAAGCGTCTCGCACTTGTTCAACCATTTTCTTGAATTCCTTTTCTGGTATAACACCTAATGGAGAATCATTTTCGTGTTGCTCGTCTCTGTTTGCTGAAGCAACCTCTATTCTTTCACTTGTGACGTGTATAATTTTTGGCTGATTGATCTCTGCAGAAGCCAATTACGGCGCTTGTGATTGCCCCTGAATAGTGGCCATAGCGGTCATGGCTGCGGTCATCTCTTATATTATTTTCTCTAGTAGAATAACATGCTCATCCCTTAGGAGGACAACCCTATGCAGTTCATCTACGCTGTTCTCTTCGGTGTGAGGTTGAGCCTCACGCACAGATGAGGTAGCTCTTATTTCAATTACATGGACATCCATGAAATCTTCCTCCAAGTAAACATTGTAATCAAAATTTTCATCATCGCTATTGACAAAAACTCCGTGTTCTCGAGCTAAGTCATAAATCTCGATTCTGAGTTTCTCAAATTTCTCTTCAATTATTGATTCCTTGATCACTTTAAGATTTGCAGGACCCTGATGGACATCCTCTACTTACTCCATCTCGCTGGCTAATATTGCGATGATGGCAAATATTTTAGACCCTGGTTTCATCTTCTATCCTTGTCCCGCGGGCTCACTGGACTATATCGGTGCAGCAACCTTAGGTACCCATACCTTTTTCTTTTTCGATGATGATGTCTCTAGAGGGAGCGTCTTAAGAGAAACATCAATTTGTTGAGGAAAAGTATGCTCCTCGTGGTGTAGACCGACTACTGTGCCA
The DNA here is from genome assembly GCA_002079205.1 of Phalaenopsis hybrid cultivar. Classification (NCBI taxonomy): domain Eukaryota; kingdom Viridiplantae; phylum Streptophyta; class Magnoliopsida; order Asparagales; family Orchidaceae; genus Phalaenopsis; species Phalaenopsis hybrid cultivar. Next base: position 200,105 of record JXCR01144351.1, read on the forward strand.
AATAATCATCTTTTCTTTGCCTTCGGGATTATAGATTTGTCTCCATAATGGGTGACTAATAAGGTTTTTGGATCTGGTCTCGACTTAACTAGTTGACGGCCTGCGGTCCTAGAGGTAGTATAATCAGTAGTAATCACTGTGGTATCAACTCTATTCCCTAAAAGGAACCTAATGGGGATGCGAGTAGGTGGCACTCCAGTTGTCTTATGAGACTGTCTAGCGAATTTGATGCCCTTCAAAATTTCCTTCTTCATGCGAGGGGAAATTGCATCTCTCACTCGTTTAAGTAACTCGCTATCTGAACATCCTTCTTTGGTAGCTAGCCTTTTGAAAACTGCATTAAGTCGGGAGATAGGAGTGAACTTCTTTCTCTCCTGACCATGTCCGTGAAGTGGTAGTAATGCGGCGGCTATTCTTCGGATACTCTCGTATCCATCGGTATCCGCCAGAGGATGGAATCTACTTCCTGGTAGGAGTGGATAAATTTTTGGTAACAACTCTCAACTTGATGTGGCTCCTCCTCAATGGTTGTCTCCTTGGGAGCTTGGGCTTTGATGGCCCTCCGAACCCTTTTGTTACGGTTCCTTTTTTGGGTTCGAGTCAGCAGTATAGTACCCAAACTTGATCTGATTTCAAACACGGGTGGTGGGACGGTTAATCCCTCAGTCAGATCCTTAATAATCATTACTTATTTCCCCATTATAGTAGCGAGGATAGTAGGTTTAGCAGGTGCCATAACGATAGTAGTTAAGGACTTCTTGCAGGCAGGGAAGTCTTGAAGGCAATTCAGGTTGAATCCTGCAGACGGTTTTTGTATTGCTGGTGCGGCGATCTTCATCACTACAAACGGGGCTTTCCAGAGAATGACCTTGAGATCTATAAATTTGGCTCCAAATTTGATGGTAGGAGCTAGGTTACGGGCTTCGTGGCTTGTTGGTAGGTTGCAAGAAAAGATTAGCGTCGGGCAGGCCATTACAGCAGGCTTGAAAACAGAAAGTTTCGGGGTTAGCTACATGGCCAAAAACGTCATAATTTTTAGTGCAAGCACTGAAAATAGACGTTGATTTGTAGACCAGGCGGGTCTTAATTTATGGGAATTTTAAAATTTTGTTTGAGAAAAATCAAGAGCTGTAAAATTTAATTAATATAAGAAAATTTCAAAGTGCGCGCAGCACAACACAATTTGGTTTAATTTACATAATAGCAAATCATATTTAGAAGGGAGATGTGAAGTATTTTAGGACCCAGTGAGGGACCCATTTAGTGCAGACAATGCCTAGGTGGAATTGATCCATCGACACACCTAACTGGGATTCGACCCCACATGAAAATTTAAAGAGTTCTTAATGGCATTCTGAACCCCTCTGTTCAAAGATGGTTGAAGAGCTAGTCCTGAAGTCCAAGGAGTTGGCTGTACCTTCCAAGACAGAAGTAGGTAAATTATGTCAACGAAAGAAGGGTAATTTGGTCCAAGATGGACATGGACATATTACCTATGTGTGAAGATAATGTTTCTTGATTTGTATGGAGAGAAAAGCTTGTCCCCAATGGAGTCGCCAGAAGTTGTCAGCACTATTTTTGGTTGGAGTATTTCTTAATTTGTATGGAGAGAAAAACTTTTCCTCAACGGAATTGCTAGAAGCTGTCAGCGCTATTTTTGGTTGGAGGAGTTGCCCGTAAGATGTTGTCGGTCACCGAAATCAAAATCCAGTCGCCCACTTTGGAAGGACGTTTTAATTTACATATATAATTAGTTTTAAAAAATATGAGATCAAAATGGCCCAAATATTTTTCATAGTTTAAATGAAAGAGCGCTATACCACAAATCCTATATCTAACCCGAAGAATAAACACAAGACTTGAGGATGAGGCTCAATCAAATAAGCTAAATAATATAGTTTCCCTGTTTATAATAAAAAAATTAAATAGGGTTTATGTTAAGTTGGGTTTGAGAAAAGCTTCCTATAAGGGCAAGCCCCTATAGTTAATTACATTTCAAATGACAAAACTAATTTAAGAAAACTCTCGATTAAAATCAAGAAATATTATCTTCAAGGAGTTTCAAAGGGTAGGACGTTTCAATGAGATCGGACAAAGAGGTGTGAAAGGGGATTGGTTCAAAATTGGAACATTTTGCTGTAAAGTCCAAAGGAGGAAAAACTAGAGGACGTCATGAATCCAGAGGAGAACCTCGGTGACTTCCCAAGCTATCCTAATGTTTGGCTTCAGTTTTGTAAGAAATATTTAGGTGTTTCATCCTGCTAATTTTATTAGTTAGGGCTTACATTCGTGTGAAATTAAAATATTTAGATGTTTCATCCTGCCAATTTTATTAGTTAGGGCTTACATTCGTATGAAATGTTTCAAAGGGTAGGACATTTCAATGAGATCAGACAAAGAGGTGTGAAAGGGGATTGGTTCAAAATTGGAACATTTTTCTGTAAAGTCCAAAGGAGGAAAAACTAGAGGACGTCATGAATCCAGAGCAGAACCTCGGTGACTTCCCAAGCTATCCTAATGTTTGGCTTCAGTTTTGAGAAGAAATGTTTAAGTGTTTCATCCTGCCAATTTAATTTGTTAGGGCTTACATTCACGTGAAACTATCACACAAATAGCCTAGAATATGTGAGGGTTTTGGTCATGACAAACGACAACCTCGAAATCCTAAGACGAGTTAGGGCTTATATTGTATGGTAGGGATATACAAATGACCTAAAGATAAGGTGAGGATTTACGTTGCATAAGCAAGAAACCTTGAAGTCCTATGGCTTTGTATCTAAGGAAGGAAGATTGGTTTAGCTGGGGAAGATAGGTTTTGCTATTGAAGATGGTCGTGCTGCCCACCATGCTAGCTCCAAGCTCTTGAGGAAGGAAGATCGGTTTAGCTGGGAAAGACAGGTTTTGCAGTTGAAGATGGCCATGTTGCCACCATGCTAGCTCCAAGCTCCTTGCCGTGACGAGTTTGAGTTTTCTAGTGTGTCAAGTTATGATGTCAAATCAGGTGGTCCTATGGTCGTAGTTCTTTAAATTTTATGGGGGCATATTAAAGTTGATTAGAGCAACACCGGTTAAGATCCTACGGTTCCCTCATTCTGGTACCACTATTTTCTATTTGATTCACTTAGTCTAAATAAATTTACTAAACTCAACTTAATGAGTTTCATAATTTCATTTTGACCGTGGGAAGCCTCGTTAGCAACTGTAGGTTACCTCCTCCGAGGAATTCCCGATCATCTGATAGTAACGTCTTAATTTAGTTGAAGTTGTAGTTTTGTGTGATGTCTTATATTTTGAATGTTGTGGCGATGAATTTTATCTTGATTGATTTTAATTTTTGTTTTGGTTTTGCGTTATCCTACCAGTTTCGGTTTTAATGTAGGGTAACATCGTTGTTTAGCATGCAAATTTGCAGGTATAAAAGTACAATATGAAAGTACAAGAAAGACAGCACTAAAAACTGTGAAAGCATACCTAACGAGTCTTCTCGTTCCACCACATGAAACTCGAAAGGCATGTTAAGGTAGTTTATATGAGACGGGGAAGTAAAATTTTGACTATTAGGAGTTCAATTAAGGATTATTTTGTCAAAGAAAACATATTAAGATTAGTAGACCTCTGAGGTATCCAACAAATCTGGAGAAAGAAGCAGGTACATGCTACTCTCTCACCGCCTGGTGAAAAGTTTTGATCTCATTTAAACTTATTATCTTTCTTAATAATTCATCCTGTTAATACCCTTAGTTCTAAGTGAGCATTGATGTCTCAATTATCCCTAAGAATAGGGTAATTATCATTTGTAATTTAATTTTGAAGATTATGTGGGTGAAGACGTTAAAAGAGGCAAGTTAGTGTTATTGGAACACTTAACCAAATTTTGGTCCTAATTGGTCTTGTAGTGTTTGAAAGATGTTTTAATATTAAATGATGTTACTTTTTTAATCCTTAAAGTATTTTCTTGAAGGAGTTGATCAAGATCCTTAAAGCCAATTCCCCTAGCAATTTGAGGTTTAGCTGCTTTTCTCCAATAAGCCCAATGCATTTGCTGTCTTTGACCAGACCACAGGAATTTATTAAAAATTCTCTACAGCTGAGTTTGAGTGCTTTTCTTTATGGTAGTCATTTGCAGTATATAAGATGGGAAGGTAGTGATTATGCTCTTTAACAAAGTAATTCTTCCCCAATTAGATAAGAAGGTCTGTGTCCACCCATTGAGAAGGCTAGAAATTTTATTCAGTACCTCATCAAATTGAGTTTGTTTGGTTCTGCCACTGATAAGAAGCACCCTAAGGTTCTAAATTGGGAGTTGAGTAGTTGTGAAACCAGTATAATCAAATGCCCAATGTTTATGAGTGGAGGATACATGTTTATAGAAGACCATCTGACACTTTGCTGGATTGAAACCTAAGGTTCTTGATCACTACTAAGCCCTTAAGACCTAGGTGAGTATCTTAATTAGTTTTGAAAAGATTAAGCTTTAGGTGGTCATAAATCATAATTTGAATTTTATTTGAAAACCAAAATAGGGGTATTAAATTGATTAATTATTAACTTCATAAGTCATACCTCTAAGTCCTAGTTTATTTTATTTTACTAAACTTCAAATTTTAATAGTTTAGAAATTTATTAACTTATCTTTTTCAATTAAGAAAATGAGGTTTGTTTCTACCAATTAACCCTTTGTGTTTCAAACATCAAATCAAGATCATAGGTTGCTCATTTCCCTCCTTGAATTAAGCCTAAATGTTAATTAAGACTAAATTTCTAAAATTACACAGTTGCCCCTGAGGTTCTAACACTTAATAATTTGTCAAATTCGATTCAAATGACTTTAAAATTTTTATTCACCCTCATTCTTGGGTTAATTATGATATCAGAGGAGAAAATGTGATTTTTCAAAATTTAATTTAATTTATATAATTATTTTCTTCCAAAAAGAGGATTTTTCAAAGAAAATTCCTAACTTGATAAAGGTAAATGTTAATCCCTTGAAATTTTTACTGGAGGTACAATTAGACTAGAGAAGCCATTGGACCAAATTTCATGATTTTTTGAATTTTATTTGAAGTTTAAGAATTATTTTAAGTTATGGGGTACTTCTTACATATAAAATATTTTAAAAGGGGAAAATTAAGTTTTTTTTTCTAAAATCCTTTTGAGGTCAGAAAACTTAGAGGAGAAAATTTTATATTTTTTCTAAATTTTATTTGATTTATTGAAATTATTCTTAGTGAAAACCCATTCTAGCCTTAAAAAATTATTTTTAAGCTTTGAAATTCAGTATCTTTATTTAAAAATCTAGAAAAAATATTCTAATTATTCTTAAGTGCTTAGGAAGCAATTTAGAACATTTCTATGAATTTTATTGTTTTTATGATTTTTATGGATTTTTAATTATTTAAATATTTAAAATAGGTTAAAAATCAAGTTTTTATTTTAATATCCCATTTTATTTTTAGAAAATACCTCTGATCACATAGAACTCAAAAAATAAGTTTTTATAAACTTTTGAGTTATATTTTGATTTTTAAAAATCATTTAAGTGCAAAAAATGTTATTTATCTTAAAAAAATCAACTTAAGTTATCAAATGAACTCAAAATACTTTGTAATTTTTATGGTGAGTTCTCTGGATTCTAAAAAATAGTGGAGATAAAAAATCAAGTCATTTTGTTGTTTGTATTTTGAAATTTTCCCAAAGGCTCCCTAGTCATCATAAACCTTCCAAAATTTTCTTAGATTTTTTTAAGCAACATGCTAATTTCCATAATTATTCTAAGAAAATAATGCTCCTAAACTTGAAAAATATGATACTCTGTCAAGGGACCACCTCTAACTTTGAAAATATCAGAGGATATTCCCTAAGACAGAGGCAACAACATGTTAAAATTTCAAGCCATGGTGATATTTTTACATGCATGGAGAATCAAAAAATTCAAATCAGTGTTTAGTTAATTAAAAATAAAATATGCATGAAATGGACTCCAAATCATTTTCAAATTATTCTCGTCTTTTCATTAAACAAGAGGGTATTTTAATTTTATTTTTATGATCTTTCTACGTCAAAATTAAAATTTTTGAAGTTCACTGTTTTAATTTAAAGAGAAAAAGCCCTAATTTCTCACTTCAATGAGTCATCATGCGACTGCATCAAAGTGGGCCACACATTCTTCTTTGAGTAGCTAGCGCTATTTGGTTTGACGGTGCATTCACAAATTGTAGTGTCGTCCGACCGCATCAGAGCCGCACATTCAGTACACGCACGATCCGACGGTCTATGGTCTTCGTCCCTGTCTGGTTTAAACCCATAACCGTAGGTTTTTTAACACTAATTTCTTCCTAAATTCTCAATGAAATTACATGAAATTTGTTTTTGAACATTCATCTAAGCTAGACGAGCACATCTATATGGTTGATCAAGCATGAATTATAAGTTTGCTTCACAATGTCCCAAACCGAGCTTGGATTTTGGGATAAATGGTTTATACCTTTGTCCAAGAGGTTTAGCCTCAATTGGATACTTATGGAAGGTTCAGTGGTGTTTGGTGAGCCTCCTGGATGTACCAATTTGATCCTAGCTTGGGTCTGATTCAGAGCTCCTCCAATGAGTGATGCGGCTTTGGTCTAGAGCTAGGTTAGAGTGACTGTGGGATGAGGATTTTATGGGAAAACTTCCTCTTTTGATTTGAGGAAGCTCAGGGAGGAATGAATTTGGAGATTGATTGAGGTTCAGAGAGTGTCTTGTTTTTGGGCTGGAAAATGAGCTCTGAAATTTAGCTCATAGAGAGTGGGTTAGAGCTAGAAATTTGTGGAGCTAAAGTTAGGGATGCTGGAAGAATGATTTGGAATGAAATGGGCAGGGTTTTGCTAAGGTTGATTTCAACTCTCCTCTTGGCCATGGAGGATGGTTGTTTAAGTAGCCATGGCCATGGCCAATCTCAGGGAAAGTTAAGGGTTGAGATTAGTTGTCTTGGTGAGGAGAGGAAGATCCTATGAGACATATGGCAGTGGGACACATCAGCAAGGTTTAATTTAATTTTAAATCAAGTTGGGTGCTCTCAGCCTGATTTTTTTTCGGTGAGTAAACTTGTCAAAAAGGATAGGAGAGTTGGGCCTGAGGTTAGGTGATGCAGGTGAGCCAGTGAGCCAGGCCATTAAGATGATTCCATGGACTTACGGAAAGCCTTGGACAAGGCAATATAAGCTTTGGCCAAAAATAGAAGGAGATCCCACAATTTGGGGATCCCTTGGTCCATAATTCCATTAGGTTGGATTAGGTGGGTTGGGATCAATTTTAGGGGTCATAGGTTTGGCAAAGGTGGAGCCAATTTGATCACATTTGATCCAAGTTGGTCACATTGGGTCATGGGCCCAATGTTGGTCTCAATGACCAAAACTTGGGTTTGGACTAGGCTAGCCATGTCAATTGGTCCAATTAATTGATCAAAATTGTGTAGATGATTGTAATGAAGATTTTTGGTAAAACGTTGAAGTGATTTTGTGTTCAATTAGAAGGTATATTTGAAGGATTTTTTAAATTTGGCCAATTTGAGCATGTTGGGTTAGACATGGGTCTAGGTTGGGCTAAGCTTGGGCTAAGTCCAAATTGAATGATCCACATGATTAAGAAAGATGTTTTGAAGATTTTTCATGAAGGATAGATTTGAAATTTTTTGGTTAAGGCCCTCAATTTGGTGAGGTTTTGAGACATGGACAATTTGGGGCAAATTTGGGGCTTTTGGACTTAGGTTGAAATCAAATGAAATTGAGGTCTCACAAAGGCAAATTGAAGGTCAATTTTAATGTATGAGGATGTTATGAAGGTTTTTAAACAAAAATTGTGGCCAATTGAGTGGACTATGGGTTCAATTTGGTGGAACAAAGTCGTAGGGCCAAATTTGGGTTTTTGGTTTTGCTCAAAATTAGGTTCAAATCATGGACCAATTGAGCTTGTATTTGGTATAGATTAGTCATATCAAGGGTGAATTTTAGTCTAGATTTTAAATTGGGGTAAATTGAGACCAATTAGATAGACGTTTGGGATAATTTGGGGAAAACATAAGGCCTTTAAAGGGTAATGTGGGGGTTTTGGTCAAAGAGGGTCAAATTGGCCAAATTGGGCCATGTAATAGTTGAGAAAAATGAAATTGGGAATATTTAGGAGGTTTTGGGAATTCTTTTTGATTTTTTGTTATTTTGAAATTTTGAGGTAAAGAGGGGTATTTTGGTAATTTGGACAATTTTGGTGATTTTAGGTAGTTTGGGTGTTTTCAAGGTGTTTGAAATGATTTTTGAACCAAGTTGGATATTTTGGGTAAATTTGGGAGTTTTGGCCAAATTTGGGGTCCCAAAGGTATCTAGGTAATTTGGGGGAATTTAGGAGCAAAAGGATGGGTTGGGTATCTTGGTAGAGTTAGAGTGTCAACCACCATTAATAAGCCATGGACCAATGAAAACCCCATTTTGGGTTCTCTATGTAGTGGTCTTAGCCAAACCCTAGCCTAGGGCTAGTGGGTTTAGGGGCCACCTACATGAGTCTCCCAAAAGTATCAAGGGGCCAAAGCCTAGAAGTTTAAATTTAGGACAATGAGTGATTGTGAGTGTAAGTGATTACAAGTGAGTGCCTTAGCCCAAGACCAACACCCAGAGTCAACCCTAAGGTCCAACAGTCCTAATGGGTGACTCATCTTGAGTTCCCCTATAATGACCCCACTTACTAAGTGCTAGAGTTTATGTCGAATATGTAGAACTTCAAGTTGAGTAGAGAGTACTGTGGAATTTCTAATGGTGAGGGTTCCTTGTCTAGTTTTCTAAGATTAGTCAATAGGAAAATCCTATGGATAGACCTTAGGCTACTAAAGAGGAAAAATAAACCTCAACCAAAGGTGAGGCCAACAACCTTAAATTGACATTTTTCCCAGTTAAGGACTAAATTTGTTTTTTCACAGTGCTTAAGAACTTTAAATAAATGTTCTAAACATGAATCAAATGAAGTTCCAAAAATTGAAAAGTCATCCATAAAGACTTCAGTCCCTTTTTTAATTAAATCACAAAAAAAATTATCATCATACATGTTTAAAATGTAGCAGGGGCATTACATAAACTAAAGGGCATTCTCCTAAAAGCAAAGTACCATAAGGACTGCTAAATGTTGTTTTCTCTTTATCATTAGCAGATATTTGAATTTGGTGATAATCGTTATATCCATCCAGAAAATAAAAGTATTTATGCTCACCAAGTCTATCCAGTATTTGATCTAGAAAGGATAGTGGAAAATGATCTTTCCTAGTGACAAGGTTTAATTTTCTATAATCAATGCATATTTGCCACCCTGTAGCTTGTCTAGTAGGTATTAACCCAGTATGCTCATTCACAGTTATAATTACTCCTCCTTTCTTAGGAACACAGTGAATTGGACTAACTCATGCACTATCTAAAATAGGGTAGATAATTCTAGCATCTAACCACTTTAAAATTTATTTCTTAACAAACTCTTTCATAACAAGATTTAATCTCTTTTGTTGATCAGCCCTGGGTTTGCAGTTTTCTTCTAGAATAATTCTATACATACAAATTCAAGGATTGATTCCTTTAATATCAGCAATTGTCCATCCGAAGGCTCTCTTAAATTTTCATCAGCATTTCTTCTTCTTCCTTTGTTAACTTCGAGGAAATTATAACAGGTAAAGTAGAGGAATCTCCTTAAGAAAAGACATATTTTAAAAAAAGAATCTTCTTCCTTTCAGAATTTTCATCACCCTAGGCGCAGTCTTCTCTGTTTAACCGGCGCATAAGCACCAGATCTGGCACTTAGGCGTCAAAACTCATTTGCACAATTTTTCACCTTATCCCTCCAAATTTTATCCTTTTTCACTCCTCTAAGCATTTTCTTGCATTTTTACTTGTATCTCAAAGAAAAACACAAAAATACATTCCATTAAAGCACAATATCTGAAAATTAGGTATCAAAATGTGTCTAAAAATACTATATATTTTAGGTATATCAATAAACTCAAGTTATCTTTAGAAGTTTTATTTTTTTGTCGAAATATCAAAAATACCAACAAGAATTGAATTTTACTTTTTTAGAAAATATATATAGTTTAAGTAATGGTCTTTTTAAAATAGAAAGTTTGTCCATATTACGTATTTTTCCTCTTGGTTTGATATTCAGGTCTTAATTAAAAAGAAATATATTACTTGATAACAATATGTATACTTGCGTAGTAACCATATATATATATATATATATGAAAGCCTTGGACAAG
>JXCR01144351.1:210482-257364 GCA_002079205.1 Phalaenopsis hybrid cultivar
ATATATATATATATATATTAGTAAGTTAAATTCTTATTTTCTCAGGGATCAAGTCGTAGGTTCTGTTGCAAAGTAAGATAACATAAGTGAAAACGATCATTAATGTCATTATTTTACTGTTGCATATAGAAAGTCGGGATCCGACATTTAAGCCTACCCCAAAGGCAGAAATGAGAATAGGATGTCTAAGCCTATCCCAAGGGTGGAAAAAGGATTAAGAAGTCTAAGCCTACCATGAAAAAAGAATAAAAATTTTGGTACCGACCTTGAAAGAAAGGAATCAGAATTTAGGTACTGACCCTGAAAGTGTAGATGGGAATAGGACATCTAAGCCTACCTTGAAAGGAGAATCGGAGTTTAGGCACCGACCTCAAAATGAGGGAATTAGAATTTAGGTACTGACCTCAAAAGTGTGGATAGTAATATTATGTCTAAGACTATGCTAAAAGAAGAATCAAAATTTTGGTCCCGACCTCAAAATGAGGGAATCAAAATTTAGGTTCTGACCCCAAAAGTGTAGATGGAAATAGGATATCTAAGCCTACCTTGAAAGGAGAATCAAAATTTAGGTACCAACCTGGAAAAGAGGGAATCAAAATTTTTGTATCGACCTCAAAAGTGTATATTGGAATAGGACCTCTAAGCCTGCCTCATATTTATGTACCAATCTTAAAATGGTGAAGCAGAATTTAGGTACTGACCCTGAGAACAACATGAAAGTGGCATAGAGAATTTATGGTGTTAAGCTTATAGAATTATGACATGTGAAGATTAACATCGGTGAGGAAGATTCTTGAGACTTTGTGCAGAGTGTGAGACTTCGGGGGATGTGAAGAAATTGGTGCAGATCAAGATAGTCGTGCTGCACAAGTAAGGAATAAGAAACCTCAAACTTGAGAGAAACAAACTCAAACAATATATTATTTTCTTTTCTTGTTATCTTTATCACATTTAATAATCAAAGTAAAATTTTCAAAATTTAATTTTCATTAGTTGATTTTGAAGAAGGATATTTTATTTAAATTGTTATCATCAATTTCTTTTATTATTTTATTCTTTGTTCATTATAATTTAGAACCAACGTATGGTTCTGTAGCTTTTTATCCAGCGCAAAAAAGGGCAATTCGATAGACATGTTAAACTCTGAAAGAAATTTCATTAATCTGCTTCAAACAGGTGTTACAGACTGAATACATGCTTAAAGAATCAACATAGACAATCATGTTGAATACAGCTAAAACATCTTATGTTGAATACATATCATATATGCTACTCTGGCATAGTACAAAAGGTGATAAAAAATTGTTTATCTGTCCTTTATGGGACAGAATCCTAATCAAGCTGACATAAGCCATGCTCTATGACAAGAATTCATTTTACGTATACATAGAGGTGAAACCATCTCATAGCTAGTACAACTGTAGGTCTTCCAACTCTAGATTCGGTCGGAATCCATATGACATCTTATTGTCATCCATCATTCTCAATGTCATGGAAACTTTATGGTTTTGTACTCCTAGAATGCAATGCTTAGCGATGTTGGCTTTGTTTCCTTTCAAAATATGTACCAAACCCATCGATAGTAGAATTCCAACTAATTCTTTGAATTCACTGAGTCTAAAGACATCAATTTCTTTTTCAACCAAAATGTTGCTTTCACTCATGAACGAGACCGTACAAAAAGGTTTGGAAAAATCGTCATGATCTGTATGTCGGGGAATACAGTCTCCCTCTTCATAAATATTGATGTTACAACTGTTTGGAATGCAATCCGTCAGTGACACACTCCATCTAATGATCCTTTTTATCATCCACTTTATTGTGGGAGGCAATGGATCTACCTCGTTGTGTCTTAAGTTCCTCAGGGGGTTCCCTTACCTATCCTTGGTAAAACTGTAGCAACAACAACATTGAATGGTTATCCTACCTTTTCTATGCATCCACTTTTGTGGCTCTGAATAGGTTCATTCCATCAGAAGACCAACTCAACCTCTATCTCTTAGGTTAAATACGCAATGAAAAGTGCTTCTTTCTTCAGTTTCATAAAAGACTCTGGTGTACAGTTCCATGCCTTCTAATATGTTGAAAAATTTTCCTTGTATTTCCTTCTAGAATTCAAATTCATGTCTTTTAACTCTATTCATCTTTTCCAATTCTACTATGGGGATCCTCTGAGATTGTTTAGATGGCTCGGTCATCAACACCTTTGTAGGATGCCATGTTTGACTTGGCTCCATAGGTAATGGATTATATTGCTCAACATCTGAGTAAATTGACTCCTTACGTCCCATGTCGGTGGCTATGAACTCCTCAAAAGAATTGAAGTGGTCTAAGTGGAGAACATTGCAAGTTGGGCATTCCACAAATGCTCCTCCAGTTGATGCTTGAATAAAAACTTTGATGTTGCACATCGGGCAGCACTTGTAAACTTCATCTCATACTGTTGTTAGTATCTGTTTTGTAGGAAACTCAGACTCACCCTTTGTAACAGGCAGACTAGTAGATGTCCTTCTCATGCAAGGATCATAGATTTTCCCCTCAAGAATTGGGGTAAGTAAGTTCTACAACTCTTTCAGGCATCTTTTCTCTTCACATAAGAAAGCTCTTTATTTTTTATGATTAGCATTTCTATGTTTAGTTCTTCTTAACACTGCATTTGGCAGTCTCTCAACATCAGCACTGATTAAACTCTCATTTGGCAAAGTTATCATAGATGGGAGGCGACTAGTCCCCTCCATCGGGTCTTTCTAGGCTATCACTTTCTTCCTCTTCAGTGAGGAATCTTCTTTAGTACTGATTTTTAAATGTGAAGGTAGTCCCTCTTTTTCTCAATGACTGACTATGTCCATCAGGGGACCCTCATAGTTTTCTTCGACTTGATCGAAGTCCAAGTCGAAGTCTATGATGCCACCTTGAGGGACCTTTTCTCATTCAATGCAAGATTATAACCATCTTTGAAAGCAAAAATTAGCTTTTATCGTAACTTTATTTTTCTATAGACAACAAAAAAAACAACAGTGCACTGAAATTTAGCAAGAACAAGAACAAAACAAAACATTCATTAGACAAAAATTGCATTTATATGGGTGCAAGTATTATTTATCTATTTATATATATACATTACTTTTATTTTAATTTAGTAGAATATCAAACCTAAAAGTAGAAAGGAGAACATCAAAGCATGCAACTTTAAAAATTTTTATTTTATTGAGGTTAACTTATTACAAAATGTTGGAGCCAGTCACAGATGCTTGGCCAAATAAATAACCTCAAAAAAATCAGAGTCTCAAAAAGGCAATTTTAAGCAGCAACAAGTTGTATAGTATGTCTTCAAATATTGTCCATTGATCGACAGCGTAGGTCTTTTGCCTCAGAAATCCACCAGCTGGTAGGCTACTCTTGAATGAACCTTTTCTACGACAAATGGTCCCTCCCAAGTTGGTTCAAATTTTCCACCTATCTTGCGACATGCAAGAATAAGTCTTTTGAGAACAATATTGAGGTCACCCACTTTAAACGTCCTCGGGCGGACCAATTTGTCATGAGCTTGTATCATCCAAACGCTATTGTGCTTCTAGTCTCTTTCCTTTGAGACTTTTTAATTCTTCAAGTCTGAGCTTTACACTTTCTTTTCTTGTGATATGGTTGGCGACGACAACTATGAGTGATGGTGTTTGAAGATCTAGCGACAGTGCAGCCTCGGACACGTACACAAGTGTGTAAGGTGTACACTGAGAGGGAGTTTTGAACTTCGTCTGGTAGGCCCACAAAGCTTCTAACCGATTATTATTGCAATATCTTTTATTTTCTTTCAATGTTTTCTTGAAAATTTGTACTGGTGTCTTGTTGAAGGCCTTGGCCAGTCCTTTTTCCCTGGGATAGTAGACTGTAGAGTATATCCAGTCTATCCCATGTCGTTTGATGAAGTTGTTGATCTTTGTGTTCCTGAAGGTTGTCCAATTGTCAAAAATTACTCTGTGCAAATTTCAGAAATGGTAGACGACTTGACTTTTAAAAAATTGAAGGACATATTATGTTATAAATTCTCATAACGGCACTTCATCTGCCCACTTAGAGAAGTAATCCATAACGACAAGAATGAATATATGTCCTTAAGAGGATGGAGGGTCAATGGGACCTGTTTTATCCGTGCCCCAACACTTGAATGGCCACGAGGCGACGGCTGGGTGTATCCATGATGGTGTAAGACCACCCTATGAATTTGGCAAGGGTGACACTTCCTGGCTGTATCCATGAAATCAGACATCTTTGCTAGCCAATAATCCCCGAGTTTCTTATTCTTCATTTTTATTTTAGGCCCTGACTGGTGAGCACCACACAATCCGGCATGTACTTCTTCGAGGATACTCTGTGCTTCTGCTCTACTTAGATATCTTAGCCACATCTAATCGAATGATCTTCTGTAAAGGGCATCACCCACTAGAGCATATGACATCGATCTTGATGTGATATGATTTGCCCCAGACTTGTCCTTAAGTAACTTGCCAGTTTGCAAAAAATCTTTTAATGGCTTGCGGTAATTTTGTTGATATCAACAACTGCAGTTATTTTTCCTTCTTCTGTTTTGATCTTGTGTAAATTATCGAGGTCAATCTAAGAAAAAATTCGTCATCCTTGTATTGTGATATTGACGAAATCCTCTAATGGACATGCACGCTCCTTAGCAAGTTTTGCTAGAGCGTCAGTATGGGAATTATCGGCTAAAGGAATCTGGTAAAGAGTCAAATTGATAATTTGTTCAAGCAGTTTCATTGTATATCGGTGGTCTTATGCAAATCTTGGCTTCAAAATCTTGTATTTTTCGGCTACTTGTTAAATGATGAGTTGTGAGTCACCATAATGAAAATATTTGTTATATCCATTAAGATTGTCATTTCCAATCCAGTGATAAGTGCTTCATATTCCGCTTCATTGTTTGTGCATAGCTCTATCAAGTGATAGGAGAATCTCAACATGCCCTTATCTGGCATGATGAAAATCAGCCAAATTCTTGCTTCACCCAGTATAACTGTTCCTGATCCTTTATCTTTTCTAGCTAAAGAAGCTCCATCAAATTACATTTCATAATGTCTGGCACTGGATGGTTCTATTTGTAATATCCGTTCATCTGATAATTCATCATTGAGTGGGGATCCAGTCAGAAGTTGGTATGCTGCGAGGAAATCTGCTAAAATTTATCCCTTGATAGCATGGAGGGGAACGAAAGTTAGATTAAATTAAAATAAAATCATTGACCATCTTGCTAAACATCCAGAAAGTGTTATTCGGGACATCAAATGTTGTAATGGATTAACTTTCAAAATAAAGGTAATTTTATGAGAAAGCATGTAATGCCTAAGCTTTTGGGTTGCAAAAATTAAAGCTAGACAATGCTTCTCAACAGGTGGATATTTTATGTTCATCGGTATTAGACATCAACTCAAGTAGTATAGTGCATTTTCCTTACC
Organism: Phalaenopsis hybrid cultivar; assembly: GCA_002079205.1. NCBI lineage: Eukaryota > Viridiplantae > Streptophyta > Magnoliopsida > Asparagales > Orchidaceae > Phalaenopsis > Phalaenopsis hybrid cultivar. Next base: position 215,951 of record JXCR01144351.1, read on the forward strand.
CTCGTCATTGAACTGAGCTAGCAAGGCTTTGAGAGAGTCAATTAAGGCCGCAGTATAACGTATCAATGGTTTTCCCAGCATAGGGGCTACCAAAAAAAGAGGAGTCATTAAGTAATGTTTAACATCCTTAAAATCTAGATGACATTTCTCTTTCCAAAAAAATTTGGCATTCTTCTTAACTAATGTCAAGAAGGGCTAACACCTACCTGAGAGATTAGTAATAAAGCATCTTAAATATGCCAACTTTCCCTGGAAGGAACGTAGTTGTTTTAAATTATTAGGAAGAGGCATTTCCAAGATAGTTTTAATATTATTCGGGTCAATCTCGTTTCCCCAATGACAAACAACGAATCTTCAAAATTTCTTGGAGGTCACACTGGAGGTTCATTTTAAAGGATTCATCTTGAGATTATACTGTCATAATCAAGTGAACACGATCCTCAAATCATATAAATGGTCTATTTTTTGTTTGCACTTGATGAGCAAATAATCCACGTAGCATTCTACTTGGTTGTGAATGAGGTCATCAATGATCTTCCTCATTGCTCGTTGGCATCACTATGCAGCAAAAGATCCCAATCCATGTTCTGAAGGCTATAAGTGCTGCATCCTCTCGAGCAATTTTGATTTGGTTGTATCCTGATGAAACATCCAAGAAGGAAAAAACCTCATGTGCCGAAGCAATGTCCACCATCATTTTTGGTACCGACAACAGAAATTCATCATTTTAACAAACTTTGTTCAAATCCTTGAAGTCGACACATACACGGATTTGTCAATTTTTCTACTTAACTGGTACAATATTGGCTAACCACGTGGGGCACTGCTCTTTTCTTACAAAGTTAGCCTCTATCAATTTCTTCACCTCAATAATGACTTGTTGCTCTATTTTAAGGCGCAATCTTCTAGGAGCTTGTTTTACTGGGGTTATATCTTTGTCCACCCCATGTTTATGAACTACAACTTCTGGGGATAATTCTGACAATTCATCATAACTCCATGCAAAACAATTTTTGAATTCTTACAGTAACTTCATTAGTTCTGAATATTCTTTATTGCTGAGTAGAGAACTTATAAATGTAGATCGGGGCTGCTCCTCAGTCCTGAGGTTAATTTCCTTTTGTTCATCAACATTAGATTTAATTTCTTCCTCAAATTCTGAAGCGACATCTTCTATTAACTGATCTTGAGATTCATCCTCTACATCGAGGCAATCATCTTTCAATCTGCTAGTAACAACCATACAAAATTCATAATCATCGACTGGTCCTACAGTACCAAATCCGAGACCTTATTTCAAGTTAGGAGTTTGAATTTTAACATTCCACAAATTTTCAAAAGTTTTAACTTATCTTTTGGAATTTATTTTGGCAAATATACCTATTGAATTAATTTTTGTACACAAGGAGAAAAGTAACCAAAAGATAATTCCATTAATTCATTAGAATCCTCCTCTAAATTTACATGATTTTCAAGGTTAGTGGAAGTAGAAGCACGATAAAATTTAATTGGATGTGAAGCAACACTACAGACTTTTTTGACCTCTAAATTCTTGACCTCTTGAGGGAGATTCAGAGTAAGGTCAAGGAATTCACATAGTGGTTTATCCAATCATACATCGATTCAAGTTCACTTTTTTCCACATCCTCTAAAGATATCTCATATTGTGGTTTCTTTTATTTTATCGTCATCATTTCCTCTTTGGAGCTTTCTTCATCATCAATGTTAATAGTCAGCTTTGTCCATCTAACAATCACATTGGTTCTTCCTCGTCTATGCCCTCGCCCTCGACCTTGAGTACGCAAAGTAAAAGAACCCTTATGTTCTTTTAGATAGACGTTTGAGATAAATTGACTGAATGACTTCGCCCTTATGTTCCTTCTGAATCTTCTACTTTCTTCCTCACAATTTCACGAGAGAAGACAGTTTGCCTTAGAAGCTCGTAGTAGGCATCATCTTCCTGAATACCAACCTCGTGAATTGAGAATCAGTGTATATCTCTGTTAATGCAATGTTCTTGTCCTTATTAATAACACTTAATCCATTGGTGTGTGATGAAGAAACCATGTTGTGCTCATGAATCCACGGTTGACCAAGTAGAGCAATAAAAGAGGTCTCGGCGTCGGTGATACCAATTTTTGCGGTTGTTACTAGCTCTCAAACTTTCATAAGCAATGTAATCAATCCAAGGGCTCTGTCTCCTTTTTGATTAAATTCTCTTAACATCATTTCATTGGTATTAAGGTCAAGAGCATCAATATCCAAATATGTCAAAGTTTGTAGACTCGTTAATTTGAGTGATGCTGCAAGATCCACCAAAACTCTGGACAGCATGAATCTACATATGTTAACGGAGATATAAAATGGTCATTTGTGGTTGGCGGTGCTGAGCAACAAGTCTTCATCTGTGATGGTTATGCCAAGCTGTTCTTTTAATGAACAAACTTCATCCAAGGATGTGCTAGCCAACTGAGCTAAGCAAATCTCTGGGACAAGCAAGCCTATAACCAGAGACTCTCTCATCTCCATTGAAAGAAATAGAGCATCACAAATGCTTAGTTTGGCGGAAAACTTCCTATAGCACATTATAATCAACTTAACATAATCCTCCCAATACATGATTATTTTGTTCTTCCCTTAACGGAGGTCGAGGTAGCTCTTCTTGAGTTACTATTTATTTTCCTTTATCCACTCGAGCTAACCTTCTCAAGTTCCCACTCCTCAGGTTTATCTCTTTGATTTTTTTTTCCTTCTTGCAATTTTGTATTTAAATTATATGTTTCTTCAATATCAAAGAGATCCAAGTTGATAGGTAGTGGTGCACCGTGGCACTCGAGGACATCATCTCCTCGGTGCTATCATAATCGACATCGTCGACATCTTGTTCATCCTTGTTAATGGGTTCATCAAACTTGAGTATGATTTGAGGATAAGTTTGGGAATCAAGATCGAAGTTAGATTAAGCAAAATCAGTTATGTTATCACTAGAAAAAGTTAAAATGTAGCCAAAATCATAATCATTATTTTCATAATACCGTGGTGGGGAGAAAAGAAAATCATACATGGTCAGGGGCTCAAGGATTCTCATTTTCGAATGTCCCAGACTGCAATGTCCTACATCTACAATGTCCTACAGCTACAGGGCCATTCATGCAGTTCCCAGACTACAATGTCCTACATCTACAACACTACAGTACATTAGAGGAATATGCCACTACCGATGATGGATGTCAAGCTATTGATTACATGATAGAGGTAGAACCATATGTATCAATGGATGTAAAGTTGTGTGCTCCCAGGGGTACAGAGCCAAACATCCTGTCAGACACTGAATCATACATTCCGTCAGAGCCAGAGACAGCACCAGCTTGGGTTCCCGTAGATGTTCAAATGAAGGAATACCCATGACAACTACCGACTCCCAGTATGGTTGACTATTATAAAATGAGCAAAGAAAATAAAAGAGACTTTGAATTCTACAAATAAGTACATGGAAAATTCATCAACAAACTGGAAGGATTAGAACTATATACCAGAGTCTTTTCAGAGACTGATGAACAAAGTATTGTTGACTGCATTTTTGTCCTAAGGGGTAGATGTCAAGCAGGTTTACCTATGGGAAGGACCTATTCTGAGTCGAGAAAATGGATGCAAGGAAAAGGGAGGATTACTATTCAGTGTGGTTGCAGCTACAACTTCACAAATGATAAACGTGGGAATTCGCCTGGGATCCTCAGACATGATCAAGTAGATCCACTACCGCCAATGATAAAGTGGATGATCAAAAGAATGGTTAGATGTATTATTCTACCTGCTACCTGCATTCCAAATAGTTTTATTATCAACATTTACGATGATGGTGATTGCATTCCTCCACACATCAATCACCATGATTGTGAGTCCTTTTTGTACGGTCTCATTTATGAGTAAAAGTAACATCTTATTTGGGAAAGAAATTGACATCATCGGCCCTGATGAGTTCATAGGCTCTGTGGAGATTCCCGTACAAGTTGGCTCAGTACTTGTTCTTAAAGGCAACGGTGCAGATGTTTTTAAGCATTGCATTCCAGGAGTGCGACGCCGCAGCGTCTGTGTAACCTTCCTACGGATGGACGACAACAAGATGCCGCACGGATTTAAACAAAATTCAGAACTAGAGGAACTACTATCTTACGAGTTATGAGAGGGTTGCAGCTCTGAGCACAAGTAAAGCGAACTCATGTCTTGTAGCGTGACTTAGAAGGTCAGCTCGATCAGGAGCTCGTCACAACAGGAATAAACAGTCAGAGGATTCCCATATCCTGTACTACTTTAAAATAATTTGATATGTACCAGAGATGCTCAGCTCATAATGTGTACTTGGCATGAGATATTTTGGATGTACTTTGATGCATTTTGCATATTGTACCTTTTGAGGCGTTGGCCTACACTTGATCTGTAACATTTTGTTGGAGGAGGTTAATGAATTTTTTTTCAGATATATGTTTTTTTTGTCAATTGCCTTTTGTGCGATGGATGGAAGCCACAAACCACACGTTGGTTTAAAATTACTATGAACAAAGAACAAAATTACAAACAAAAAAATTTGACGATAATAAAATTTAAACAAAAATAACCAATAAACCAACAAAAAAACAACTCTCCTTTTGAAAAATCAACCAACTAAAATCAAATTTTAAAAGCATATTTTGAAAAAAAAAAGAAAAAGTTTTAGTATGATAAAACCAATAAGAAAAGAAAATAAATCTGTTGAGTAGATTATCTCGATTTCAGAGTTTCTTGCTCTTTGCTCTTGCAGACAACTATGTTTGTTTGCACTAATTCTTTTCACATCCCCACAGAATTTCACATTCTGCACAAAAACTCGCAAATTTCCACAAATCCTCTTCAACAAAGTCAAACATTACATACAACACATGTCTTTAAATTAAACACTACAAACTCTGTAGAATTCTCATTTTCGAATGAGTCCTTAATTTCTGATTCACTACTTTTGAGGTCGGTCCTTACCTTCCGATGCTCTCTTTTTGAGATGGATCCCTACCTATCAATTCTCATTTTCAAATCAGTCCCTAATTTCTAATTCAGTACTTTTGAGGTCGGTCTTTACCTTCCGACGCTCGCTTTTTGAGATTGATCTTTACCTTTGAATTCTCATTTTTGAATATGTCCCTTATTTTTGATTTACTACTTTCGAGGTAGATCCCTTCCTTCCGACGCACTCTTTTTGAGATTTATCCTTACCTTTCAATTCTCATTTTTGAATAAGTCCCTATTTTTTGATTCACTAGTTTTGAGGTCGGTTCTTACCTTCCGACGCTCTCTTTTTGAGATACATCCTTATGTTTCAATTCTCATTTTTGAATAGGTCCCTAATTTCTGATTCACTACTTCCAAGGTCGGTCCTTACCTTCCGATGCTCTTTTTTTTAGATTGATCCTTACCTTTCAATTCTCATTTTTGAATCAGTCCCTAATTTCCAATTCACTACTTTCGAGGTTGGTCCTTACGTTCCGATGCTCTTTTTTTTGAGATTGATCCTTACGTTTCAATTCTAATTTTTGAATCAATCCCTAATTTCTGATTCACTACTTTCGAGGTCCGTCCTTACCATCCAACGCTCTCTTTTTGAGAATGATCCATACATTTCAATTCTCATTTTTGTATGAGTCCCAATTTTTGATTTACTACTTTGAAAGTCGGTCCTTACCTTCTAACGCTCTCTTTTTGAGATTGAGCCCTACCTTTCAATTCTCATTTTCAAATCAATCCATAATTTCTGATTCACTACTTTTGAGGTTGGTCCTTACCTCCTGATGTTCTCTTTTTGAAATTGATCCCTACCTTTCAATTCTCATTTTCGAATCAGTCCCTAGTTTCCGATTCACTACTTTTGAGGTCGGTCCTTACCTTCCGACACTCTCTTTTTGAGATTGATCCTTACCTTTCAATTCTCATTTTTTATTCACTCTATAATTTTTGATTCACCTTATTGAGGTCAAACCCTACCTTCTGACGCTCTCTTCTAAGATTGAACATTAACTTTCAATTATCATTTTAGAATCAGTCCTTAACATCTGATTCACCCTTTTGCAGTCGGTCCCTACCTTCTGATATTCTCTCTTGTGATTGATCCTTAACTTCTAATCCTTATCCTATAATCGTCCCTAACTTTTGATTCCTGTCTTTTCATGATCTGTCCTTAACTGCCGACCCTCTTCTGAAATTAATACCTAAATTTCAAATCCCACTGCGTGGTCAGCACTTACACACTGATTCCCACCTTCTATAAATTCCTGAAATCTCATAACTCAAAATCCACTCTCCAATCACTAGCGAGATTCTCTACTTCCTGACTTTGATCAAATATTAACCTGATATATTCCCCAACAGAAGAAAATACCACAGACAATATCACACTCCTTCTATGTCTCTTGACTTAAGAGTTTTTATTAGTTTTGTTGATCTCGTCGGCCAACGCCAAGAGGCTCGGTGTGCTTTGCCCAAAACACGACACCTATTGGAGGTCCATTTGTTGACCTCACTTTTGGTTGAGGTTTAGTTTTCCTCTTTAGTAGCCTGAGGTCTAGCCATATGAATTTGTTTTGACTATTCCTAGAAAACTATAAAAGGAGCCCTCACCATTAGAAATCCTAAACTTCTCCTTACTCAACTTGAAGCTCTACATATTGGTCCTAACCTCTAGCACTTAGTTGGTGATTCAATTTGAGCGAGCTCGAGGAGAGTTCCCATAAGTCTATTGGACCTTAGGGTTGACCCTGGGTGTTTCGCTAAGATCAGTACATAGAGGACCCAAATGGGGTTTTCATTGGTCCATGGCTTATTTATGGTGGTTGACACCCGAACTCTACCAAGATGCCCAACTTAGTCTTTTGTCCCTAAACCCCCGAATTACCTAGATACACTTGAGACCCTAAATTTGGCCAAAATTACAAAATTTTCCCAAAATACCCAATTTTATTTAAAAATCATCTCAAACCTTTTGAAAACACCCAAAATAACCCAAAATCACCAAAAATTGCCAAATTACCAAAATGCTGCTCCTTAGCCCAAAATTCAAAAAATTGCAAATAAAATCCCAAAAATTTCCAAAATATTCCAAATATTCCCAATTTTACTTTTCTCAACTACCACATAACTCAGTCTGACCAATTTGACCATCTTTGGACTTAACCCAAGGCTAGCCCAATCTAGACCCAAGCTAAGCCCATCATGCTTAAAATGACAAACTCTCTTAAATCCTCCAAATTGACCCCCCCCCAATTGAACTCAAAATCCTTTAAATCCTTCACCAAATTTGTTTATTACAATCATCTACATCAAATGAATCAATCAATTGGGTCAATTGACATGCCTAACTTAGACCAAACCCAAGTATTGGTCATTTTAACCCTCATTGGACCCATGCACTAAAATTAGCCTAACCACCCAAAAGCCACAAAATTAATGACTCCACAACCATTATTTGGACCATAGTGACCAAGCTAAACCCCATAAAACTCTCTAAGCTAAGACATGGACGAAAGGTCCTCTAAATCAAAGTATTTTGATTCCATATTTGCTTAAGCCTTTGATATTTTTACCAAAACTAAACCTCAACTCATTTAATTGCTGTGACATATTTCCTTGGCTCACCTGACCACCTAGCCACCTCCCCTGGCCTGGCCGGCCGGCCTAGTGGCCGGAAAAATCAAAATTTATAGCCACCTCCTCTAAATCAAAGCCATTTCAAACCTAGAGGCCACCTCATCCAAAAAAAATATTAGAGTCTCTCTGCCCTCCACCTCAGCATTGCTTTTCCCCTCCACAGCAATGGAAGGAGAGTTGAAATTTTCTTAGATAGAGCCCTCCAAATTGCTCATAGTGATAATTTGAAACCTCTTCAACTCTAGCCAACCATTTTCCCCCACTGATACCCACTGTGGAAGCTAAATTTTGAGCTCAAACTTTTGCTTAAAACCAAGACAGAGGTTAATAAACCTCCACAGTCCACCAAACTCAAGTTAAACTTTCCCACACCTTCACCACAATGAAAGAAGGAGAAGCCCCATAAAATCCCCCTTCTACAGAAACACTAGCATAACTTTAGACCAACACCTAAAATCAAGCTTGGTCAAATTCATACCTAGACCTTTCACCACAGCAAGAGGCTCGAACACTAGTCTCTTTTGATTCCAACGAACGTGCCGAGTACCTCTGATTGAAGCTTCTCTTCCCTTCTCATACATCGATTCAAATTCACTTTTTTCCACATCCTCTAAAGATATCTCATATTGTGGTTTCTTTTGTTTTATTGTCATCATTTCCTCTTTGGAGCTTTCTTCATCATCAATGTTAATAGTCAGCTTTGTCCATCTAACAATCACATTGGTTCTTCCTCGTCTACGTCCCCGCCCTCGACCTTGAGTGCGCAAACTAAAAGAACCCCCACCAAATTGTTGCAAAAGTGTGGTGGAAGACTGATGTAGTGGAGCTGAATGACTTCGCCCTTATGTTCCTTCTGAATCTTCTACTTTCTTCCTTACAATTTCACGAGAGAAGACAATTTTCTTTATAAGCGCTTAGTAGGCATCATCTTCCTGAATACCAACCTCATGAATTGAGAATCATAGTATATCTCTGTTAATGCAATGTTCTTGTCCTTATTTATAACACTTAATGCATTGGTGTAGTGATGACGGAACCATGTTGTGCTCATGAATCCACGGTTGACCAAGTAGAACAATAAAAGAGGTCTCGGCGTCGATGATATCAAATTTTGCGGTTTTTACCAGTTCTCAAACTTTCATAAGCAATGTAGTCAATCTAAGGGCTCTGTCTCCTTTTTGACTAAATTCTCTTAACATCATTTTATTGGTTGTAAGGTCTTGAGCTTCAATATCCAAATATGCCAAAGTTTGTAGACTCGTTAATTTGAGTGATGCTGTAAGATCCACCAAAACTCTAGACAACATGAATCTACATATGTTAACGGAGATATAAAATGGTCGTTTGTGGTTGGTGGTGTTGAGCAACAAGTCTTCATCTATAAAGGTTATGCCAAGCTGTTCTTTTAATGAACAATCTTAATCCAAGGATGTGCTAGCCAACTGAGCTAAGCAAATCTCTGGGACAAGCAAGCCTATAACTAGAGGCTCTCTCATCTCCATTGAAAGAAATAGAGCTTCACAAATGCTTAGTTTGGCGGAGAACTTCATATAGCACATTATAATCAACTTAACATAATCCTCCCAATCCTTACTTGCTTATCTTGTTCTTCCCTTAACGGAGGTCGAGGTAGCTCTTCTTGAGCTACTATTTATTTTCCTTTATCCACTGGAGCTAACCTTCTCAAGTTCCCACTCCTCAGGTTTACGATAATAAAATTTAAACAAAAATAACCAATAAACAAACAACAAAACAACTCTCCTTTTGAAAAGTCAACCAACTAAAATAAAATTTTAAAAGCATATTTTGAAAAAAAAGAAAAAAATTTAATATGATAAAACCAATAAGAAAATAAAATAAATCTGTTGAGTAGATTATCTCGATTTCGGAGTTTCTTACTCTTTGCTCGCGCGGACAACTATCTTTGTTTGCACTAATTCTTTTCACATCCCCACGAAATTTCTCATTCTGCACAGAAACTCACAAATTTCCACAAATCCTCTTCAACAAAGTCAAACATTACATACAACACATGTCTTTAAATTGAACACTACAAACTATGTAGAATTATCATTTTCGAACGAGTCCTTAATTTATGATTCACTACTTTTGAGATCGGTCCTTACCTTCCGATGCTCTCTTTTTTAGATTGATCCCTACCTATCAATTCTCATTTTCAAATCAGTCCCTAATTTCTAATTCAGTACTTTTGAGGTCGGTCTTTACCTTCCGACGCTCTCTTTTTGAGATTGATCTTTACCTTTAAATTCTCATTTTTGAATATGTCCCTAATTTTTGATTCACTACTTTCGAGGTAGGTCCCTTCCTTCCGACGCTCTCCTTTTGAGATTTATCCTTACCTTTCAATTCTCATTTTTGAATAAGTCCCTATTTTTTGATTCACTAGTTTCGATGTCGGTTCTTACCTTCCGATGCTCTCTTTTTGAGATAGATCCTTACGTTTCAATTCTCATTTTCGAATAAGTCCCTAATTTCTGATTCACTACTTTCAAGGTCGGTCCTTACCTTCCGATGCTCTTTTTTTTAGATTGATCCTTACCTTTCAATTCTCATTTTTGAATCAGTCCCTAATTTCCAATTCACTACTTTTGAGGTAGGTCCGTACCTTCCGATGCTCTCTTTTTGAGATTGATCCTTACGTTTCAATTCAAATTTTTGAATCAGTCCCTAATTTCTGATTCACTACTTTTGAGGTCTGTCCTTACCATCCAATGCTCTCTTTTTGAGAATGATCCCTACCTTTCAATTCTCATTTTTGTATGAGTCTCCAATTTTTGATTTACTACTTTGAAAGTCGGTCCTTACCTTCTAACGCTCTCTTTTTGAGATTGAGCCCTACCTCTCAATTCTCATTTTCAAATCAGTCCATAATTTCTGATTCACTACTTTTGTGGTTGGTCCTTACCTTCTGATGTTCTCTTTTTGAAATTGATCCCTACCTTTCAATTCTAATTTTTGAATCAGTCCCTAGTTTCCGATTCACTACTTTTGAGGTCGGTCCTTACCTTCCGACACTCTCTTTTTCAGATTGATCCTTACTTTTATATTCTCATTTTTATTCATTCTATAATTTTTGATTCACCTTGTTGAGGTCGGACCCTACCTTCCAACGCTCTCTTCTAAGATTGAACATTAACTTTCAATTATCATTTTAGAATCAGTCCTTAACATCTGATTCACCCTTTTGTAAACGGTCCCTACCTTCTAATATTCTCTCTTGTGATTGATCCTTAAGTTTTAATCCTTATCCTATAATCTTCCCTAACTTCTGATTCCTGTCTTTTCATGATCAGTCCTTAACTGCCGACCCTCTTCTAAAATTAATACCTAAATTTCAAATCCCACCCCGAGGTCAGCACTTCCACACTGATTCCCACCTTCTATAAATTCCTGAAATCTCATAACTCAAAATCCACTCTCCAATCCCCAGCGAGATTCTCTACTTCCTGACTTTGATCAAATATTCACCTGATATGTTCCCCAACAGAAGCAAATACCACAGACAATCTCACACTCCTTCTATGTCTCTTGACTTAAGAGTTTTTATTAGTTTTGTTGATCTCGCCGGCCAACGCCAAGAGGCTCGGTGTGCTTTGCCCAAAATACCACACCTATTGGAGGTCCATTTGTTGACCTCACTTTTGGTTGAGGTTTAGTTTTCCTCTTTAGTAGCCTAAGGTCTAGCCATATGACTTTGTATTGACAATTCCTAGAAAACTATAAAAGGAGCCCTCACGATTAGAAATTCTAAACATCTCTTTACTCAACTTGATGCTCTACATATTGGTCCTAACCTCTAGCACTTAGTAGGTGAGTCAATATGAGTGAGCTCGAGAAGAGTTCCCATAGGACTATTGGACCTTACGGTTGACCCTGGGTGTTGGTCTAAAGCTAAGGCACTCACCAGAATTCACCTCACTCACAACTACTCACAAATACAAACCCAAAATTTCTTGACTCTGATCCGTTAATATTTTGGAATACTCATGTAGATGGTCTGTTAAACCCAATGGCCCTAGGCTAGCGTTTCGCTAAGATCAGTACATAGAGGACTCAAATGGGGTTTACATTGGTCCATGGCTTACTTATGGTGGCTGACACACAAACTCTACCAAAATGCCCAACTTAGTCTTTTGTCCCTAAACCCCCAAATTACCTAGATACACTTGGGACCTTAAATTTGGCCAAAATTATCAAATTTACCCAAAATACCCAATTTTATTCAAAAATCATCTCAAACCTTTTGAAAACACCCAAAATAACCCAAAATCACCAAAAATTGCCAAATTACCAAAATGCTGCTCCTTAGCCCAAAATTCAAAAAATTGCAAATAAAATCCCAAAAATTCACAAAATATTCCAAATATTCTAAATTTTACTTTTCTCAACTACCACATAACTCAGTCTGACCAATTTGACCATCTTTGGACTTAACCCAAGGCTAGCCCAATCTAGACCCAAGCTAAGCCCATAATGCCTAAAGTGACAAACTCTCTTAAATTCTCTAAATTGACCCCCCAATTGAACTCAAAATCCTTTAAATCCTTCACTAAATTTGTTTATTACAATCATCTACATCAAATGAATCAATCAATTGGGTCAATTGACATGCCTAACTTAGACCAAACCCAAGTATTGGTCATTTTAACCCTCATTGGACCCATGCACTAAAATTAGCCTAACCACCCAAAAGCCACAAAATTAATGACTCCACAGCCATTATTTGGACCCTAGTGACCAAACTAAACCCCATAAAACTCCCTAAGCTAAGACATGGACCAAAGGTCCTCTAAATCAAGGTATTTTGATTCCATATTTGCTTAAGCCTTCGATATTTTTATCAAAACTAACCCTCAACTCATTTAATTGCTGTGACATATTTCCTTGTCTCACCTGACCACCTAGCCACCTCCCCTGGCTTGGCCAGCCGGCCTAGTAGTCAAAAACATCAAAATTGATAGCCATCTCCTCTAAATCAAAGCCATTTCAAACCTAGAGGCCACCTCATCCAAATAAAAAGTTAGAGCCTCTCTGCCCTCCACCTAAGCATCGCTTTTCCCCTCCACAGCAATGGAAGGAGAGTAGAATTTTTCTTAGATAGAGCCCTCCAAATTGCTCATAGTGACTCTTTGAAACCTCCTCAACTCTAGCCAGCCAATTCCCCCACTGATAGACATTGTGGAAGCTATGTTTTGAGCTCAAATTTTTGCTTAAAACCAGGACAGAGGTCAATACACCTCCACAGTCCACCAAACTGAAGTTAAACTTTCCCACAACTTCACCATAGTGAAAGAAGGAGAAGCTTCATAAAATCCCACTTCCACAGAGACACTAACATAACTCTAGACCAACACCTAAAATCAAGCTTGGTCGAATTAATACCTAGACCTTTCACCACAACAAGAGGCTCGAACCCTAGTCTCTTTCGACTCCAACGAACGTGTCGAGTACCTCTGATTGAAGCTTCCCTTCTCAGAGCAAAGGTATTGAACTCCCTCTCTACCCGAGCCTATTTGATTTTCCATTTGATTAAGATTAATTTTATGGCATCTTAACCGTTTATATGTGTTCCTCTAGTCTAGATGAGCATTTTAAAAAAATTCATTCAATTTGGTTGAGAAATGAGGAAGATGTCAAGCCTTGAATATGGACGGTCTCGGGCTAGGCCATTGGGGACGATGACGCAGAGCCATCTGATCATGCGTTTATCTCATCAACGAATGAGATCAAGCTGGATATCGCTTCCTTACGCGAACCACGAGCCTAGTCACCACTGAGGGTGATGGCGACACCAAATAGAAGGTGCCACGTGGAGGTGGCGTTGTGCGTTTAAAAAGATAAATAGGAATTTAAATAATTCAGAAAATGCTCCATAACTTAAAAAAATTTATATCTTGATGTAGAAAAATCATAAAAAATAAATAAAAATACCCTAGTGCTTAGTGAACAAAGAAGAATAATGTGGAAATGGATTAAATTTTATATGATGCATGTTTTATTTTTAATTAATTAAATACTATTTTGATTCTTTTGATTCTCCAAGCATGTAAACATTTTACCATGACTTGAAATTTTAGCATGTTGTTGCCTCTGTTTTAAGGAACATTCCTTGATTTTTCCAAAGTGAGAGGAGATCTCTAAATAGAGATCCATATTTTTCAAATTTATGTCTATTTTTTGCATAAATTAATCATAATAAGTAGCATGTTTCTTAGAAAATTCCAAGAAAATTTTGGAAAGTTTGCTATGATTAGAGACCCCTTGGAAAATATTTCAAGGCTTAAGTCATTAAGAATGCACCTAATTTTCACCAGCCCTAAAACACAAAGAAAATTAATTTTGGGCAACATAAATATCTAAATGATTTGATTTTTAATCTTCACTCAGACTCAAAGTTCAGAGAACTCCGCTTAAAAATTTCAAAACATTTGGAGCTCATTTAATAACTCAAATTGATTTTCTAAGTTAGATAGAATTTTTCACACTAAAATGATTTTTAATGATCAAAATATGACTAAAAAAATTATGAAAACTGGTTTTTGGAGTTCTCTGTGATTAGAAGACATTTCTAAAAAAAATGGTGTTTAAAATAAAAGTTTAATTTTCAAGCCTATTTTTAATATTTAAATAATTAAAAATGATAAAAATCACAAAAAGTAAAAAAATTCATGAAAATGTTATAAATTATTTTCTAAGCACTTAGAAACAATTAGAATATTTTTTCTTAATTTTCTAAGTGAAGATATTGAATTTTAAAGCTTAAAATAATTTTTAAAGGCTAAAAATGGATTTTCACCCAAATAATTTGAGTAAACCAAAGAAAAATAAATAAAATGTAAAATTTACTTCTCTAGGTTCTCTAACCTTAGGGAGATTTTTTAAAAATATAAAACTTAATTTTCCACACTTGAAATATTTTATAATTAATAAATGCTCCAAAATTTAAAATAATTCTAAAAATTCACAAAAAAACTTAATAAATCATGAATTTTTTTTTGAAATGGTTCTCTAATCTATGTCTACCACCAGTAAAAATTTTAAGTGATTAGGCTTTGGCTTTGTCAAGTTATAGAATTTTCTTTAAAAATCTTATTTTTGCATATAAATAATTATGTAAATTAAATTAGATTTTGAAAAATCACATTTTCTCCCCTGATGTCTTTATTGACCCATAAGTGAGGTGGGATTAAAATTACAAAGTCATTTGGATTAAATTTGATAAATTATGAAGTGATAGAGCCTTAGGGGAAAACGTGTAATTTTAAAAGTTTAGCCTTAATTAACCTTTAGGCTTAATTGAAAGAGGAAAAATGGTAACCTATGATTTCAACTAACTTATCTGGATGATTGAATTAATTGGTAGTAACCAATCTCACTTTTGTTAAATTAAAGATAAAATTGTGCTTTCCTAAAATTTTTAAAGTTTGGAAGATCATTAAATTAAATAACCTTAAACTTAGGGGTATGACTTTGGAAGTTTATAATTCACTAATTTAATACCCCTATTTGAGGTTCAAATGATTTTAAAAAGTTTTAAAATTGAATAATCATCACTTACAATTTTAAAATCTTTCAAAAAAAACTAAGACATCCACCAAAACCTTAAAGGCTTAGTAGTGACCTAGACTAAATAAAATATGATTAAATGAGGATTAGAAAAGAGAGCATAATTAAAATTGAACATCTTTAAAACACTACAAGACCAAAGTAAAAAGTTGGCTAAATGTCTTTGATAACAATAACTTGCCCCTTCAAGGGTTTTCACCCACATAATTTATAAATTAAATCACAAATGATAATTACCCTACTCTTAGGGATAATTGAAATATCAATGTTTACTGAGCATTAAAAGTATTTTTAGGATGGATTTATTAAGAAACATAATAAGTTAAAATGAGCTCAAGGCTTTTCACCAGTCGGTGAGACAAAAGCACGGACCTGCTTCTTCCTCCAGACCTGTTGGATACCTTGGAGGTCGACTAAACATAATATGTTTTGCTTAACAAAAGTCATCCTTAATCAAACAAGTAGGGACCCACCAAGATATGACCTATGGTTAGGTAAGTCACCAAAACTTTACTTTCCTGCTTCATATAAAATGCCCTGGCATGCATTTTGAGTTTTAGGTGGTAGATTGAGAAGACTCGCCAGGTATGCTTTTTCATACTGTACTTTACAACGCCATCTTTCTTGTACTTTCATACTGTACTTTTGATGTTAACACAAACTTGCATGCTAAACAATGATGTCATCCTGCATGAAAACTAAAACTGTCAGGATAACCACAAAACCAAAAAAAAAACAAAATTTAAATTTAAATTAACCAAGATAAAATTAACCACCACAATATTCAAAATATAAAACAACTCAAAATTTAATCAAAACATCACAAAAATGACAACTACAATTAAACTTAGATGTCTCTATTGGATGATCGGGAATCCCTCGGAGGAGGTAACCTACGATTGCTAACAAGGCTTCCTACGGTCTAAATGAAATTATGGAACTCATTAAGTTGAGTTTAGTAAATTTTTTTGGACTAAGTGAATCCAATAAATAATAGTGGTGCCGGAATGAGGAAACCATAGGATCCTAATCAGTGTTGCTCTAATCAACTTTAACATCCCCCATAAAACTTAAAGAACTACAACCATATGGCCACCTAATTTGACATCATAACTGAACTACCTAGAAAACTTAAACTCATAATGGCAAGGAGCTCAGAGCTAGCATGGTGGGCAGCACGACCATCTTTTGCACCCCAGCTAAACCAATTCCTTCCTGAGAATTAAAAAACAAGCCATATGACTTTAAGGTTGTACGCTTACGTAACATAAATTCTCAACTCATCCTTAGGCCTTTGTACAACCATTTTGTGTAATATAAGCCCTAACTTGTCTTAGTATTCTGAGGTTGTCGTTCATCATAACCTAAATCCTTACATCTTCTAGGCTATTTGTGAGATCGTTGCACACAAGTGTAAGGCCTAACAAATAAAATTGGCAGGATGAAACATTTAAATATTTATCCTCAAAACTGAAGCCAAACCATAAGATATACCGGGATGTCATCGAGGTTCTCATTAGGATCCATGACATCCCCTAGTTCTTACTCCAAATTTAAGATAGACCGGGAAGTCACCGTGGATTTCAAAAAAATGCTCCAAATTTGAGTCAATCCCATTTCACACCTCTCTATCTGATCTTGTTGAATAGTCTTATCCCTTTGAAATCCTTGAAGATAATATTTCCTAATTTTTGTCGAAAATTTTCATAGGTTGCTTTGGTCATTTAAAATGTAATTGACTATAGGGCTTGCCCTTATTGGAAACTTTTCCAAACCCAGCTTAATATAAAATCTATTTATTTCCTTATATTAAATAAGAGAAATTATTAGTAAATAAAATAGTTTCACAGACTAAATGAATGTCATATATTTCTCAATTTTTTTGATCGAGCCTCATCCTCAAGGCTTGTGTTTATCCTTCGGTATAGATCTAGGGTTTGAGGTACAACACTCTTTCATTTAAACTATGAAAAATATGGGGTCATTTTGATTTCATATTTTTGTAAACATTAAAATGTCCTACCAAAGTGGGCGACGGGATTTCAACTCTGATGACTAATTGTTTCTTACGGGCAACTCCCCTAAACCAAAAATAGTGCCGACAAAGACAAAAGTAAAGCATGGGTAAGGTTAAAGATGGATTAAAAAAATGAACCCATGCTTATACTTAATAATAATATTTTTAATGGTTGAGTATCTCCTAAATTTTTTGCAGAAGTAGGCTGCAAATCAAACCCAAAGGGTAGCCCAAATGCATGAATTTGGGTTCAAGATAGGCTTGGGTGGTGAAGTGTACATGATCACATGTATGAAATTAAAAATCCATCAAAATTTATGTCAAATGGATTGATGTTTTGATTAAAAGTATTCATGAAGATGTATTTCATGATCTACAAATGTTGGGGAACAATTCAAAACTAATTTGGTAGGAAAATATGTGTGAATTATGCGACATATGTTAATTTCAACCCTTTATGCATCAAGATGACAATGTGGAGAAAATGCCAATAAAAATGTTTGAAACTTTAGATGAGAATGTTTATGAAGATGTGAAGCATAATGGGGAGGAAGATTAATCTGATTTTAGCCTTTAATTACATACATTTATAAGTAAATAATTTCAAAATGGGCCATGTGGTCAAAATTGGGGCGTTAGGTTTCGATTTAAATTATCCTCACAATGTAGGCCAATGGGTCTTGAATTTTGTTTACATTGATCTTAAGAAGGATGAAGTTGAGTATAAAATTTAAATTGGGGAAAATTGAGGCCAAATTGATGGACATTTGGGGTAAATTATAGAGATTGGGCCTTTAGGGGCAATTTGGGGATTTTGGTCAATAGGTCAACTTGGTTAAATTGGATCAAACTATGGTGAGTGGAGCGGTCCACATTTTTTTTGGAACATTTGAGAGGATGTTTAGAATTTTTGTGCAGGGAGGGGGATTTTGGTAAGTTTGGTCAACTTTGAAGGTCAGTGTTGGGGTCATTTTTTATCAACGTGGAAGGTTTTATGATCCTCAAGCATTTTTTAAGTAGTCTTTAATTTGGTGTGGAGGTGCCAAAAAGTTGACCAGAAATATGAAAATATTATAGTCAAAATTCTCAAGAAGACATAAGGAATGATTTGTTGTAATTATTAGGACTTATTGGTGACTCTATGAAATTTTGGGAAATTGGGTATTTTGGGGGTCTAGGGGTATTTTGGTAATTTTTTGGAAAATTGGGTATTTTTGTAATTTTTGAGTTTTAAATGGTCTAAATGATAATATCAAATGGTTTGAAATGGATTTTGTGATTCAATGGAAATTTTGAGGAATTTTAAAGAATTGGAATATTCAAGTGGGGTATTTTAGGGGAAATTGGGTTCAAATAATTTTGTTCAGCCCCATGAGTGTAATGATTGCAACATTGTAATATGAAAATGCAGTGCTTATGATAATCATGATGATTAAGAATGATGATGCAATGTATTTAAATTATGCCTTTTTAGGTGATTCTCTAGCATTACAATTATAATTTTCTCAAGTTTAACTATTGAAGAATATGAGAGTTTAATGAAAACTTTGAAGAAATCTAAGAAAGCCTTCCAAATACAAATATTTCTTTAGGATCAAGAGAAATAACTATTACCATTCATTATGGTACATTTATTTTTAGAGTAATGCCCTTTCGTTTATGTAATGCCCTTACTACATTTCAAAGATGTATGATGGTTATTTTTTGTGATTTAATTAAAAAAGGAGTTGAAGTTTTTATGGATGATTTTTCAGTGTATGGAACCTTATTTGAATCATGTTTAAAGAATTTATTAAGAGTTCTTAAGCGTTGTGAAGAAATAAATTTAGTCCTTAATTGGGAAAAATTCTAATTTATCATAGCAGAAGGAATTGCTTTAGGACATCATATATCAGAAAATGGTATGGAATTAGACCCTTGAAGAATTCAAGTAATCGCTAATTTACCTCACCCAAAAAATGTGAGGGAAATTAGGAGTTTTTTAGGGCATGTTGGATTCTACAAGCGATATATTAAATATGTTTCAAAAATTGCTAAGCTTCTATGTCATTTGCTTGAAAAAGATGTAATCTTTAATTTTGATAAGGAGTGACCAAATGCTTCTGAGCTATTAAAAGAAAAAATAGTCACTGCTCCAATTATTGTTTCACCATATTGGAGAAAACCTTTGAATGAATGTTTGATGCAAGTTATTATGCTATTTGATCTGTTTTAGGTCAAAAGCAAGATAAAACTTTCGTGATAATTTACTATGCTAGAGAACTCTTAATGAAGCTAAAGTTAATTATACCACAACTGAGAAAGAGTTATTAGCAATAGTTTATACTTTTGATAAATTCATATCATACTTAAGTAGAACAAAATGTAATGTGCATACTAATCATTCTACTACTAAATATTTAATGAAAAGAAGGGTGTAAAACAAAGATTGATACGATGGATTTTTCTTATGCAGGAATTTGACTTTGAGATAGTAGATAGGAAGGGAGCTGAGAATTAAATTGTTGATCATATGTCCAGGTTTCAATTGAAAAAATCAAAATGTTTTGAAAAAGAAATTAATGAACATTTTCCAGATAAAGAAATTTTCAGTATTAAAGAGTGGTGCGTTCCATGGTATGCCGACATTGTAAACTTTATTGTTAGTGATATTATAACCTATTAACTGGCATACTAACATAGAGGAAATTTTTATTTGAAGCTAAAACTTATTTTTAGGATAACCCATTTTTATATAAAAAAGCAAAGGATCTAATTATTCAAAGATGTGTGAATTTATAAGAAACTTTTGTAATTATCCAAAAATGTCATAATTTTA
Organism: Phalaenopsis hybrid cultivar; assembly: GCA_002079205.1. NCBI lineage: Eukaryota > Viridiplantae > Streptophyta > Magnoliopsida > Asparagales > Orchidaceae > Phalaenopsis > Phalaenopsis hybrid cultivar. The sequence goes on from JXCR01144351.1 coordinate 236,041, forward strand.
ATTTTGGGGGACATTTTGGCATTGTTAAAACAACCTATAAAATCTTAGAATCTGGATTTTATTGTCCTACAATCCTTAGAAATCTTAATGCATATATTAAAACTTCTGATTGATGTCAATGAGTATGCAATATTTCTTGGAGAAATGAGATGCCCCTCAAATATGTGTTGGATATTGAGATATTTGATATTTGGGAATTAGATTTCATGGGAACATTTATACCATCTTTCAAAAATTTATATATATTGATAACAGTAGAATATGTATTTAAATAGATAGAAGTTATTGCTTTAACTCGATGTGATACTCAAAGTGTTGAAAATTTTTTTAAGAACAAACATATTTTATAGATTTGGGATGTCGAGAGTTATCAAAACTGATGTTGGAAGTCATTTCAGAAATTCAAAAATGGAAAAATTATTAAGAAAATATCATAACAACCATCAAATTGCTACTGCATACCAACCTCAAACAAGTGGTTTGGCTTAACTATCTAATCGTGAAATTAAAAGAATATTGGAAAAATTTATGAATCCAATGAAAATGGATTGGTCAATCAAACTTGATTATGCTTTGTGGGCTTATAGGAGTGCATATAGAACTCCTATAGGAATGTCCCCATATAGGCTTTGAATGCTGGTAATTTACCAGTTGAACTTGAACATTAAGCAAATTGGATTATTATGGAATTTAATTATAGTATAAAGGATGATGGTAAGAAAATACTATTACAATTATATGAGCTTGAAGAGATAAGAAATGAATCTTGTGAGGGTGTTAAGATTTATAATAAAAAGATGAAAATATAGTATGATCAGAGGATTTTTGCTAAAAATTTTGAGCCAGGGTAACAAGTTTTGCTATATAACACAAGGTTAAGTTTATTTTCAGGAAAACTTAAGTCCAGGTGGATGGGCCCATTTGTTGTGATAAAAGCTTTTCCCTACGAAGTTGTGGTTACCAAAGATCTTAAAACTAATAAAATATTCAAAGTGAATGGTCACAGGCTAAAACCCTATTATTTAGGGGATCAACTTAAATTAAATGATCTTATGTTCTTGGGTCAAGCAGAATAAGCACTGGTTATATTAGGTTGATGATGTTAAACCAAGCACTTTGTGGGAGGCAACCGATAATTATAAGTGTGTTTCTATTTCCAATGTTATGCTGGGGTTTTTTTAAGAAATATATGGTAGTATTTTGAGTATATAATGATTTAGTGATGATTCAAAGACCTTATTAGATGACTTCAAATTGTTAGAATAAGTATTTAGATGTTAAGCAGACTTGTGATAAATTAAGCGCTGGCATGTAAGCGCGACAGTTGTCTAAATATGCTATATTACTTTTTTAGAAGACTTAAACGTGGTTTACTTATTTTTAATGTGGGTTAGTGGTTTATGAATGTGTCTAGTAGTTTTAGGCTTGGTCCAAAGACTATAAGTAGTAGGGAATGAAGAGAAATCTCACCCGACTTCAATTATCACCTTAAAGTCTAAATGAAGAGTGAGTGATCTTAGAAAAATTTCTTCTTGAGAGAATGATATGAAGGATGAGGAAGCCATAAAGAAAAAATTTTTTAGTCTAAGTGCACAAGAGTTATACAAAAGTTTCTTAGTTGTTTGTTCAGAAGGAATAGCGGAGGTGATCGCAAATATTGAGACTGACGTGGTATCAATTAAGAGGAAAGGTCAACGAGACTAACACACATTTTGAGCATATTCAATGGAAACTTAAGATGTAGTTTAGCCATAGAAGTTTAATAGAATAAGCAAATAAAACTATGTACTTGAAAAATAAATGGATTGAGGAAGACTCAACAAGAGTTATTCACTACCATTCATTCTATTAGATCTATATTCCAAATGCGCCGAGAGAGGCAAGTGAAAGGCTAGAATTCTTTCCACCATAAGGACAATGGAATTAAGCTCTAAGTTTAGTGTTTGTTTGTGTTAGGTGCTGTGAAGTTAGTATTAAGTTTATTTTAAGTGTTTTTAATGTTAATTTTGCCTAATATTTGAAGTTTATGCTTAGGAATTATTTCATCCAAGACTCTTTGGATAGAGAAAGTATGTATCACAAGTGTATATTTGATTGTCAATTAATATAAGTGTTTGTTTATGTGTAAAATTATGTGTTAATTTGTTTTCAATCAAATTAGTGAAGGTCGGTGAATTTTGAGAAAGATGAGAGTTAAAGGGGAAGAAAATATTTATTAAGATTTATAATACCATTTAATGGTGGTTGAATTGGCTAGATGTACATGTCACTTAAAATAAAATAAAAAATCAAAATTCGTGCACTAGAACTTAAGTGTCAAAACACCGTGCTTAGGCGCTAGACTACTCAAGAGGTAGGTACCTAAGCGTCGAACCAGTCGCACTTAAGTGCTACTTCACTTAAACCGGTATGCAAATGGTTAAAGGTGGGAAGTTGAGCCAAAAAATGCCATTCGTTCTCTTCTTCCTTTTGAGTTCACAATCTAGGTATTCTACTAAAGTAAAGATTTCATTGGGTAATCAAGCCAAATTTGCTAGATTTCATCTTCTTAAGGTAAGAGTTTCACCTTTATGTAAAAATTTTTTATTTTCACCATGTATTTTGAACAAATTGGGGATTTATCCAAAAAACACTACTCATGGTAAAAATTAAAGAAAAACATATGGAAAATACATAGAAATGATAGTTTAAGGGTTTAGAAGTTATGTTTAGTGATTTGTCTTGATTATAACATTTATTATGAATTTTATGTGATTTTTAAGAATGGCCTCATGACTGAAGAGGAGCAAAGGGAAGTACCACTTTGGTTCTAATAAGTTTGTTAATTCAAAAGCTCAGGACAGATATACTGAAGCACTGCAATCAAGAAAATTGGATCTTGAGTGATGTCTCAAAAATACGGGTGGAGTAGTGGAAGATTTAATAGTTCGCGAATAGTGGGAACAATTTTACTGTTTTTTTTGCTGTTGCTGTAATTTTTAAGGTTTGGGAGTTCTATGCTAATATCGATGAAGTTGAAGAATATCACGTTAGGATCCGAAGAAAATCAGTGCCTATCTCCCTTGAGCTAATAAACTTTTTTTACCTACTGCCCCCTAGTGTATTTTTTTTATTGTAATTATAATTCAACTACGGAGGTGTTGGATGAGATCATATTTTCAACTTCCACAAGATGAGGGCTATGGAAGATAACAAATGAAAAAAGAGTCAACTTCCCTGCGTGAAAGCTAGTTCCCACATGAAAAGTAGGGCTCTACTTTATTTCAGCTTGTTTTCTCCCAACCAATCCCCTCAACGAAGTTATAAGATATAGAGCTACTTTGAACTATTGCATTCAGTAGTTCAAGCAAATTGATATTGGATCCTTGATCTATCAGACAATCATCAATTTTGCTACAGCTATCATTATTGTAGTTTTGAGATTCACATCCTTAATATTTTTCTTATGTGAGGAGGCTGGGGTTAGATTCGATAGTTGGGAGGGGATACTGCAGCTGCTAAAGCCTATCACTAATGTTAATGTGAAGTCATATTCATAATATTCTTTATTTGGCTAGAGAGGAAGATATTTTAGAAGTTCATGTGCTTCTACTCCGCATGCTTCTACTTCACATACATCCACATCACATGGTCAGGCTTCTAGTTCTGATTTGTAGGCTCAACTAATGCTATGTATGTTGGATAACATCAATTATAATGCAGATAAGGTATTAAATTTGGAGAACTTTGTAGATCATATAGATGGTTATATGAGGAGACACATTGACTATGAAGAAAATTTTCACTCATCTTTGGAAAACCTTATCAGGGGTGACCAAATTGTAGTTTTTCCTTCATATCCACAACACCCTTCATATGAACCTACTGCTTTCTAGAATAGTGATAATGATGATGTGGAGGAGGAGGATTAAATTGAATATTTTTACTTTAAATTATGAACCTTTTATGGTATTATTGTATTGAACTGTTACTTTGTTTTCGTGTTGTAATTTTTTAGATTGCTACTATTTTTTGCATTTTGTTTTATTAAATACTATTGTGATGTATTTATGTTTTTGTGAATAGTTATATTTTGTTTTTGTGGTAGTGATTGTGCTAATTGTGTTGTCAAGTGTTTTTTTCTAGTTTATGTTGAACTTAATCTTGAATATTAGGAAACTTTAGAATATTATTAACTTTCACTTAAGAACTTCGTGTTTCAAATTTTCAATTTACTACAAGGTATTTTCCTTATGTTGCAGTTGAGAATTTTTGTTAGTGAGTTTATTTGTTTTTATGTTTTCCTCCAGTGCATGGAAGTCTAATAAATCAAAATATATTAAAATAAATTAAAATTTGATCAATTAATTTTTACTCTATTTTTTAATTTTTGTACTTGTATATTTAGGGCATGAAAATTCCTGTAAGCATGTTATTTTTTTTAGTTTTCATTCCTACCCATATATAAATTTGATGTTGAAATTTTTTATCTTATTAAAAGTTTAAGTTTGTGGGGATGAAAAATAATTTCTAAAACTTAAATTTTATTTGTTCTTAAATGTGCTACAAATAAATTTTAATTTGATTTGGAAAAAAAAAAGATTATGTATATGAAGTTATATTAGAGAAAGTAAAATTTTGAATATAGAAATGAGTAAGAAAATTTAGTTGAAACTTAGAGTAATGAAGAAAATTTTGAGGTTAAAAAATTTTAGTATAAAAATGATAAATATTGTGTAACTATATATAATAGGAGAATTTGTATTTTTCGAAAAATATAGAAAGGTTAGACAATTATTTTCAGTACTTAAATTTCTTTTATTAAAAATAATTTTCAATTCTATTACTATATTTTTAGGTAAGGGATATCTATCAAAACTTTGCTTTAGGAAAGGAGTGGAATTCAATTAAAGGCCTAGCCAAATATAGTAATCTTCACTTGAAAAAGAAAAAGAAAAAGAATGTAAAAAAAAAGAAAAAGAAAGTTGAAATAAGGAGGAGAAGCTTGAGATTAGTGCCTAATCAAAAATTTGTTCAACATATAATCTTCTTAAAGTCTTGAGAAACTCTTAAGTTTAAGGATATAATATAGTAAGTATAATTAGTTTTAATAAAAATTTTAAATTAGAGAACATAGAATGCCTAAACTCTATATTTGGAGAATTTACAAATATTTCTGAACAAGATAGGAACTCATATTTTTAGACTTCCTTACATTAAAAATTTGTTATGTACTAAAGTTTCTTTCTAAAGTGGACTAATATATTTCTAGATCAGAATTTTAGAATAACCTAAAGAAACTCATTTTCATAATCTACTTATTTAGGTATTCAAAGATTGGAGTGCCGCTTGAGAACAAGTAATATTTTGTGTTTAGGTTATTTTGATGCACCTAAAATATATAGCATTTATGTACACATATTTATAGCTATTTCTGAGGATATCGCGCTTCAATGGAGATTAGTTGTGTGTTTTTCTCTTAGATATAATCAAATAGATGAAAAATGGTGAAAGGAGTGAGAAAGGATCAAATTTGGAGCAAAAATGAAGAAGATGTGCAAAAGAACATTATTTATAATATATATTAAAATTCAGAAATTAATATCTTAATTTTGAAAATACGAGATCAAACTGATCCCATATAGATAATAGTTTAAATAAACGAGCACAACACTACAAGCGATATCCCTATTTCAAAGAATAGTCTTATCACTTATCCGTGAGGCTTGATTAGATAAACTAAAGAATTTATGAGATCCGTTATAGTCTACGAAAACCTTTTATGTTGACCGATAAGTTCCCCTATCTAATATGAAAGATTAGAAAAGGTTTATATTAAGGTGGGTTCTTAAAATTTTATATAATGGCAAGCCCCTATAGCTAATTATATCTTAAATGACCAAAGTCACTTAAGAAAACTCTTGATTTGGATAAGAAAACAACACTCTCATAAGTTTTATGAGGTTTAGATTCTCAAGGTCGGACAAAGGGGTGTCAAATTGGATAAGATCTAATTTGGAACATTTAATATAAAATACAAATGAAGAAATCCTATGGGATGCCACAAATCCTGAGGACAACCTCAGTGACTTCCCATGTTATCTTATAAGTTTGGCTTCAATTTTAGTTAGATGTTATTAAATGTTTCATCTTGTCATTTATTATCATATAGGGCTTACATTTGTGTAACATAAGGATACACCAAAATAATATGTTATTTTAAGTAAAACTTTTATGCTTATTTTTTGTGATATTGCACTTTAATGAAAGATATTTTCATCTTTTTGTCTTAACTATATCAATTTTAGGCATTCAGAGAAAAACTAGCAAAAAGGATAAAATTTGGAGACAAAATAACAAATTTTTGGAATTCTCGCGCCAGCTTGGTGCTAGATGCACCATTTTACAGAGAGCTGGTGCAAGATCCGCCAGAATTAACGCCAGATGAGCCTAAACCTAGAACAACGCGGACATAAGCAAGCTGGCACCATATGCACCATAGATGACTTTTTGTGGATTAAGGTAGTTTGGGAAAAAAATTGTGTGAATTTTCTAAAGGACACTTGTTTTAAAAATCGCTTGGAGTGAATTAATGCATCTAGAAACTTTAGAAGGTTCTTTTATGATGGGATATGTCTCTTGGATTTGTGCACATGTCTTTTAAATTTAAAAGAGTTGACTTTTGAATAAAATTTTGGAGGGAACTCTGAATTCCTTTTAGAGGGGAGGTAGCCTTTAATAAAAGAGAGGAAAGTCTAGGGATAAATGGGTTGAAGTGGCATGCAAAAGGGGTGAAAGAGAGAGAGAGAGAGAGAGTCAAGGACTTGTAACAGGATTGGGAAGGTGAGAGATTTCTTCTTCTTTGCACTTCTACGAGAGAATTAGTAGTGCTTGTAAGGAGAGAAAGGCTTGAAGAGAACTTCTATTGATTTGCTTGGGAAGGATTGTGAGAGAAGTTGTGTCTTTTATTTCTTTTATTTTGTAAACTTGTTTTTACTTATAAATTTTATGTTTTGTTAATATCCTTCGCTTGAAATATGAGTAATCTTCTTTATCATTCTCCCTACTTTGAGATATAGTTTTGTGAAGAATTGATTTTTTTTATACGGTTTTAAATGTGAATAATTTGTGTTTATCTGAACTCTGATATTAATTTATTTTTTGATCTGTCCAATTGAAATATTAAAATATGCTAAGACACATAAGTTCTGAAGGGGCTATAATATCTACAACATAGTGAGAATTACATTTAATTTAATTGGAGAGGATGTCATCCATGGAGTTAAGTGCAAATAAATAGGGAAATATACTTTTTTGCATGAAAAATTTGAAATTGTAAGGTTACAGATTAAAATCCCTAATTTGGTCCAGTTAATTCAAAACTGATGCGAGATTGTTAGCCCTCAGGTGAGGGAGTAGTGGGAGCTCTAGAGTGCCAGCCGGTATCATCCCAGCCTTACCACAGATTTAAGGACCAAACTCTGGATTAGTCAATTTTCTTTCTGCGCTCGGAAGAGTGTAAGGANAAGGTGACAGATTAAAATCCCTAATTTGGTCCAGTTAATTAAAAATTGATGCGAGATTGTTAGCCCTCAGGTGAGGGAGTAGTGGGAGCTCTAGAGTGCCAGCCGGTATCATCCCAGCCTTACCACAGATTTAAGGACCAAACTCTGGATTAGTCAATCTTCTTTCTGCGCTCGGAAGAGTGTAAGGAATAGGATTGCTCCTATTTAGCACAAAATAGTATATATATATATATATATATATATATATATATATAAAATAGGTAAAAAATATTCATTCAAAACAAAAAAAAGAGAGTCACAAATTACAAAGCTCTGGAGAATGACAGACTAATATGGTCTCCCTTGAGAAGAAAAAGAAGGGGGGGAGGGAACATCCTTGGTGATGTTGGGTCCAGCAGACCCAACACCAGCTTGTGCAAGCCTGTGTGCTGTTCTATTTTCTTCTCTATGTACAAACAAGAACTTCAGATTAATACCTTGGGAGCTGTAAAAAATTCCGTTCTTCCATTGCAGAATGTGTAAGGGGCAGGTGGTGGTTTTAAGGAGTATGCTAATTATGACCTTGGAATCTGTCTCAACAATAAGATTTTGAATTTTGACTTTGGATGCAATATAGATAACCCAATAGATATCCAAAGCCTCAACTTTCAATGCATCAATAGAAAAAACAAGAGACAGAAAATGGAGCAGACAGGCAACATTCGAATTCCTGAACAAGCCACTAATACCAGCAGTGGATCTATAAAAACTGCCATATGATTTAGCTTTCAGCCAACCAATAGGAGGTTTAAACCAATACACTTGGGGATGCTCCAAATTAAGCTGACTGGCCATATATCTAATCATAAGAAGGTCAGAAAAGGCCTTCTAGTGAATAATTTTTTTCAGAAAAGCTAAACAGTTTGCTGCCACCTTAGACGGAAGGGGTAGATGTTCATCAAACTTGGCCTTATTTCTAGCCATCCAAGAGAACCGGGCCACCACACAAGGTTTCTCCATGAGTTTTAAATGAAGCCACTCTTTCCAGAAATGAAGAAATTTATGCTAAGTAGGATTGATAGTTTGCACTTTCAGATGGCTAAGTACAATAGACTAGACTTGTTGGACAAACAAGCATTGGAAAAAAAGATGGTCAGTGGTTTCCTCATGCCCTTTGCAAAGAATACAGCAGGAAGGGCCTCTCAATCCCTTCAGTTTTAGGATACCATTAGTTGGGAGGCATTTGAAGAAGATTCTCCAACAGAAGAAAGATATAGATGGGGAGAGGAACTTGTTCCATATAGATTTCCCCCAGAGAAAACTCACCCCATGGGATTGTTGTGAATATATATATAAGCAGTAATGGACTGGGAAACACCTTATTTGGAAAATAAGTTTATCTTTCTTAGAATGGTCCACAAGGATGTTGTTTATCTTGTGAATTTTTGAATTATCCAGAATGTTGTTTAAGGAAATAAGATTCTAATGACCCTCTTTCTAGCAACTAGAGACTTTGGTTGATGTTGGAAAGGAACAGTAGTACTATCTGAAAGCTTCCCATCCCCCATCCAGTTGTCAAGCTAAGAGTTTAGATTCCCCTCTCCTAGATCCCATATAAAATGTTCCTAAGCATTATCTTTAATTTTGAGCATTTGAGACCAGATTTTTGAGTCTCCCAAATTAGATGATGCAAGATAGGGGTGAGTTCCCCTACAATACTTTCCTTTGAGAAAAATAGCCCAAAGGGACTTTTGAGCTCTGAAATGAATCCACAAATTACAGAAGTAAATATGTTGTAGATGCTTGAAACTTCTGAACCCTAGCCCCCATTGTGAATGGGTTTGCAAATACTATCCCAATTAGTCCAATGCTTTCGATTTCTTATGCCAGACCAAAGGAATCTGTTAAAATTTTTCTTAAGTAACTGCTATGTAATCTTTTTCATAGTTGCCATTTGTAAGATGTAAAAGGGGAAAGCTAACAGGACATGTTTTAGGAGGGTAATCCTTCCTCCATTGAATAGAAAAGAATTAGTCTAGTTTGTAAGCTTAGATTGGATCTTTGTAACCACCTCATCAAATTGTATTTGTCTGGTCCTACCATTCAGCAAGTGAACCCCCAAATACTTCAGATGTGAGTTAAGAAATTGAAAACAAGTATAGGCAGAAACCCATTGTCTGAAAGGTTGTTTAACACCTTTGCTGAAATATATACTGCATTTATGCTTATTCAGCTGTAGTCTAGAACAAAGCAGAAATTCATTAAGAAGTTTTTGAATTTGTCTAGCTGCAGGTTTAGTAGCTTTTGAGAAAAGAATGACATCATCTGCATATGATAAGTGAATGATGGCAATGTTTGATCTATGCTTGAAAAGATTTTGCGGGGATACATTTGATGTCTTGTTAAGAATAAGAGAAAGATAATCAAAAACTAAAATGAAAATAGTAGGTGAGAGAGGGTCACCTTGCTTGATTCCTCTTGTGGCTTTAAAGAAGCCATATGTCTTCCCATTGATGATTAATGAGTGAGAATTATTGTTCAACCACCTCCTAATTAAAATTATGAAATCCATATTAAAGCCTCAAGCATATAGAACCTCCTCAATGAAGTCCCAGTGAATAGTATCATAAGCTTTGCAAATGTCCAATTTGTAGATCAGATTGCCCCCCTACAGCTTTTATCCAGATCTTGGTATAATTCCTGAGCTAAAAGAACATTGTCCACAATGCTTCTTCCTTTGAAAAAGGCAGTTTGGTTGTTGCTAATAATCCTATGCAGGTTGAGTTCTAGCCACCAACACCTTGCTAATAATCTTGGTTATAACATTGGCGAGACTTATTAGTCTGAACTAATCCCATCTGTTGCAAATTTTCTCTTTAGGTATGGGGAAATTTTAGAAGAAATGAAGTATTTAGTGGGGTCTTGACTAGTGAAAAAATCTTGCACAACAGCTATTACCTCTCTTTTTATAACATTTCAGGCTATTTTGTAGAATTCTGCTGGAAAACCACCAGGTCCAGTAGCTTTGTTACTATCAATTGATATCAAGGTTGTCTTGATCTCCTCTTCAGAAGGTATATTTGCAAGTTGGAGGTTAGAAGTGTAATGTGTGCAGTCGTAAAAAAGATTACCTTGAACTGCAGCCTTGGACACATCACTCTTAGTGAAGAGCTTTTAGAAGTGCTCTACAGCCTTTCAGAAAAGTCTTAGGGAGTATCTAGCCAATCTACCTGAGAGTTTTTGATCTTATGAATCTCATTACACTTCCTCTTTTAATTAATGATTGCATGATAGTACCTGGAGTTTCTGTCCTCCACACAAAAATGTGTTTGTGCAGCTTTCTGATGAAGGAGTTGCTCCTACAAATAAATAACATTAATTGAACCTTCATTTGCAATAAATAGGTCAGCTTCTAAATTAGGATTTTGACTAAGCTTAGATTCCAACTCATTAACAGTGACCTCAGCTTCCACCAACTTAGTATGCAAGTTGCCAAAGTTTGCCAATTCCAAGATTTCAGTTTTGCAGCAAGCCTCTTTTGAAGAATCCATAATTTCACCCAAGGATTATCATTATGATAACTGGACCACACAGATGTAACTTGGTTCATGAAATTAGGATAAGAAGATCAAAAATTTAAATATCTGAAATTAGATTTGGTGGTGTTGATGGTTTTGTGAATAGAGATTAGAAGGGGTCTGTGATCTGAACCTGTCATGGACAAATGGGAGACAGAAGTATGCAAAATGTCATTTAGCCATATATCATTAGCAAGAGCCCTGTCAATTCTTTCCCAAACATTACCTCTTCTCCAGGTGAACCTATGGCTAGAGAAACCCAAACCAAATAATCTGATCATATGCATAGTATCTAAGAAAAAAATTATTTTGTTTATATCAAGAGGTCTGCCTCCTGCCTTTTCATCAAGAGAAGTCATACAGTTAAAGCCCCCACAAACCAGCCACTTTGAGGAGATATTTAGGCTCAGATTATATATTTCCTTCCAAAGCTCAAACCTCCCAGCTGAAGAGCTTGTGGCATAAACAAATGTAGCATGAGCAAAATGACCTGTCAAAGATAATGATATATACAGAAACTGAGGATGGTCTAAAAGAATTTGCCAAGTGACTTCTTTCCTATAGAGAAGCCAAATCTTATTATTGCAATTAATAAAAAATTGAAAGCCAGGGAATTTTTTAATGATTCTAGATTGGTGCTTAGTGACCATGGGTTCAAGGAAAACAATGCACCAAAGTTTGTGCATCCTACTTAAGTGAAGTCATCTGCTAAGGGACCTAAGATGTGCCATTCCCCTAACATTGTAACAAACGATGTTAATCATTGATAATTTTTGCTCTCCTCCTTGTTCTAGGAAGAGATTTCAAACCTTTGGACATAGTGAAAGGGGTAGCAGCATTATGTTTCAGCTCATGCAACTGTTTCTTTTTTTCTTTTGAACTCGTGAATCTACCATTCTTCCTCAACATCTAAATTCAATTGTTGGACCACATTATCCTCAAACACATTGATAGTAGGTGACTTCAGTACATGAAGGTCAATGTGGCTCTTGTTAGAAGTAGTAAGTTTTAAAAAATTGGACATATCAGATGATCCCAATTCAAGTTTCACTCCTTCAGGTGCCAAACATGGAGATGTGGGAACATCAATGGGGGTAGGGAAGATCAAAGGGGTTAGGTTAGTGAAAGGTTCATAAGTACCTTTAGTAGGAACTTCCACAACATCAGTTAAAATAGAAGCTTCAGAAGATTTAGAATTTATAGGTAAGAAGGGGTCAGCTTGAGGATTTAAAGCCATAGACTGGGGAGGGACAAGGGGAGGAGGTAAATTTTCAGAGGTTCCGTTGAAAAGAGCCTCAGATTGAACCTCCACCAGGGGGGGCACTCAGCATTTCCAAGGGTTAGAAATTTTAAAGAAAGTTGGGGATCAGTGTCAAGATTTTGGGCCAAGGTCTTAGTGGGGGAGGGAGGATCCTTAGGCAGTGAAGTATTTTGATATGTAGGAGTAGGAGTGTGTCCAGAGACAAAGTTCTTTTTCTTTGGCTGCAGTCTGAAGGATCTATTGTAAGTGTGACCAAACATCTTACAATTGAGACAGTAATAAGGCCTTTGCTCCATAATAATTTTCTGTCAATACAAATTGTTAGAAGTGCCCAACCATATTTCATCCACTTCAGGTTGGGTGATGTCCCTTTCCACCAGGATTCTAGCCAAAGAAGGTCTTGAGAGGTTAAAAGTGGGAGCATCAAGCTTCATTGGTCTTCCAAGGGCAGTGCCAATAGTAAACAAAACTTGGTGATTGAAGAAATGTAGCTTCAGCCCGTGAAGTTTGAACCAAATGGGAACTATTGGGGGTTCCTTTGAGGGATCAAAATTAGTGTACCATTTTAACAATTTCATAGGGATAACATCCAAAAATAGAACTTATTTTTCAAAAAGCCTTGCATAATCCTCTTCTTTAGCTAATTGAATCATAATATGTCTACCTTCCATCAACCCAACCTTCCAAGCACCAACCAGTTTCAATTCATCAAAATATTTTCTAATTCATTCATTTTTTGGTGGCTTAATTGAAATTTTCCCACTAAGGTAAATCTTTTAGCCTCAGCCAAAGAGTAGATTTCATTATCACAGAAAATAACAGCTACCTTGCCTCCTTTTCTACATAAAGATTTCACAAAGAGACAATCCACTTTTCTAGAATTAGCATCATGATGAGCTTGAGGAAACACAAGGTTCTCAACATTTTGCAGAGTTTCAAAACCCTTCCCCACCACATCAGCAAAGGTGGCTTTGGACCATTGGATATTAGTTTCTTAGTCAATGGGGATAGGGGAGGCCATTAAAAGCAAAAAAAGCTCTTACAGAGAAAAGGGAGTGAAAAACTTCCAGCAATAGAACAGTAACTTAGTGGCTCAAGAAAGAGAAGGCAGCAAACAAACCTCCTCCAAACCAGTACAACACCCAAAATAAACAAACAGAAGAGGGGAAAAGCCAAACAAATAGTCAAATAAAACAAGAAGAAGCAAAAAGTCACCATTGAAGCAGAAACCCTAGCAGAACTAGGGAAACAACTGCCACCATGAAGAATATTATATATATATATATATATATANTTATGGGGTCCATTTGACTTCATCTTTTACAAAAATAAAAATTTTTAAAACATCCTTCCGAAGCGGGCAACGGGATTTCAATTCTGATGACCGACAGCTTCTTACGGGCAAACCCCACACCAAAAACAGTGCCGATATTGCACTAGTCAACTTAACATCTAAATTCTTATTCTAACATGTCTTGGTCACTAAATAAAGTTTTAAAATCTTTACTAACAAATAATAGTTTCAAAAATACTACCCCAATTTTCTTAATCATGCACAAAATAACAATAAAAAAATACACTCATAACTATGGGTTGCCTCCCACAAAGCGCATGGTTCTACGTTGTCAACCTGACGTAACCAGTGCTTATTCAAGTTGACCCAACATCATTCCAACATTAATTTTATGTCAATCCCCTGTAAAATAAGGTTTCAGCCTATGTTCATTAACTTTAAATATTTTCTCAGACTTAGGATCTTTAATATCCACAGTTCCATAAGGATAAACTTTTATCACAACAAATAAGCTCATCCACCTGGACTTAAGTTTGCCTAGAAATAATCTTAACCTTGCATTCAATAGCAAAACTTGTTGTCTTGGCTGAAAATTTTTAGTAAGAATCCTTCGATCATACAACATCTTCATCTTTTCTTTATAAATCTTGACACTCTCATAAGATTCATTCCTTATCTCTTCAAGCTCATTTAATTTTGATAACCTTTTCTCACCGGCATCTTTCAAATTATAATTGAACTCTTTAATTGCCCAATATGCTTAATGCTCAAGTTTAACTAGTAAGTGACAAGCTTTCCTAAATAATAGCTTATATGGGGACATTCCTATAGGAGTTCTATATGCAGTCCTATAAGCCCACAAAGCATAGTCAACCGACCAATCCTTTTTTGTTGGATTCACAGATTTTTTCATAATTCTTTTAATTACCCAATTGGATAATTCAGCCAAACCACTTGTCTGAGGATGATAAGCAGTAGCAATTTTATGATTTATATAATAATTCTTGAATAACTTCTCCATTATGGCATTTTTGAAATGACTTCTCCCATCAGTAATGATAACTCTTGGCATCCTAAATCTATAAAATATGTTCATTTTCAAAAATTTTGCAATACTTTGAGCATCACATCGAGGTAAAGCAACAGTTTCTATCCATTTGGATACATAGTACACTGCTAACAAAATATATAAATTTCTGAAAGATGATATAAATGGTCCCATGAAATCCAATCCCCAAATATCAAATATTTTAACTTCTAGCATTTAATTGAGGGGCATCTCACTTCTTCTAGAAATATTGCCTACTCGTTGGCATCTATCATAAGTTTTAATATAAGGGTTAACATCTCTAAAAATAGTAGGCCAATAGAATCCAGATTGTAAAATTTTATATGATGTTTTATCAACACCAAAATGTCCCCCAAATTCAATATTATGATGTTTTTATATAATTTCATAAGTTTCTTTTAATGGTACACATCTCCGAATAATTAGATTCTTTTCTTATTTATATAAAAATGGGTCATCCCAGAAATAAGTATTAGCTTTATAAATAAATTTCCTCTTTTGTTAGTATTCATTCCATAGGGTATAATATCGCTAACAATAAAGTTTACAATGTCGGCATACCACAGAACACGCCACTCGTTAATAGTGAATAATTTTTCATCTGGAAAATGTTCATTAATTTCTTTTCCAAAATAGAGTGGTTTTTCTAAATCAAGCCTCGACAAATGATCAACAATTTGATTTTCAGTCCCCTTTCGATCTACTAGTTCAAAATGAAATTCTTGCAAAAAAAGAATCCTTCTTATAAGTCTATGTTTAGCATCCTTTTTTTCATTAAGTACTTAATAACAGAATGATTTGTATGCACTAAACATTGAGTTCCAATTAAATATGATCTAAATTTATCAAAAGCATATACTATTGCTAATAACTCTTTTTCAGTTGTTGTACAATTGATTTGAGTTTCATTAAGATTTTTAATAGCATAGTAAATTACTTTGAAATTTTTATCATATCTTTGTCCTAAAACAACTCCTATAGCATAATCATTAGCATCACACATAAATTCAAAAGGTTTTACCCTGTTTGGTGAAATTATAATTGGTGAAGTGATTAATTTTTATTTTAATAAATTAAAAGCTTTTAGGCATTCCTTATCAAAATTAAAAATTGCATTTTTCTCCAGTAAATGATATAAATGCTTAGCAATCTTTGAAAAGTCTTTAATATGCCTGTAGAATCTAGCATGTCTTAAAAAACACCTAATTTCCCTTACATTTATTAGATAAGGAAAATTAACGATCACTTGAATTTTAGCAGGATCTACTTCAATACCATCTTTTGATATTTAATGATCTAATACAATTCCTCCTGCTACCATAAATTGACATTTTTCCCAATTAAGGACAAAATTTGTTTCTTCACAGCGCTTAAAAACTTTAGATAAATGTTCTAAACTTGAGTCAAATAAAGTTCCAAATAGTGAAAAAACATCCATGAATACTTCAATCTCTTTTTCAATTAAATCACAAAAAATTGTCATCATACATCTTTGAAATATAGTAAGGGCATTACATAAACCAAAGGGCATCCTTCTAAAACCAAAAGTGTCAAAAGGACTGGTAAACGTTATTTTCTCTTGATCCTCATGAGATATTTATATTTGGTGATAACCAGTATATCCATCTAGAAAATAAAAGTATTTATGCCCAACTAGTCTATCGAGCCTTTGATCTAGAAAGGGTAATGAAAAATGATCTTTCCTAGTGGCAAGATTTAATTTTCTGTAATCAATACATATTCACCACCCTGTAACTTGTCTAGTAGGTATTAATTCATTATGTTCATTCACAGTTATAGTTACTCCTCCTTTCTTAAGAACGTAGTGAATTGGATTAACCCATGCACTATCTGAAATAGGGTAGATAATTCCAGCATTTAACCACTTTAAATTTTCTTTCTTAACAACTTCTTTCATAATAAGATTCAGTCTCCTTTGAGGATCAACCATAGGTTTGCAGTTCTCTTCCATATGAATTCTATGCATACAAATTGAAGGACTAATTCCTTTAATATCAGCAATTATCCATTCAAAGGCTTTCAAAAAATTTTTCAAAATTTTCATCAACCTTTCTTCTTCTTCCATCGTTAATTTTGAGGAAATTATAACTGGTAAAGTAGAGGAATCTCCTAAAAATGCATATTTTAAATGTTCAGGAAGTAACTTCAACTCATGTTTTGGAGGTTTTTCAACTGATTGACAAAATGATTTATCTTTGTCCATCGTGTTCGAAATTTCAAAACTTTCTCGAACATAGTTTGAATCTTCCTTAAGAATTTCTTCACATCGATCTAATTCCTCTTCTTGCTCGTGTTCCAAATCTTTTTCTTCAGATTTTTTTTTCATAAGTTATTTTGAAATGGCATTCATGTAGATATCTTATAACATTCATCCTATAACATTCATCATCTTTACCTTTTACAGGATCTTTCATTGATCTTCAAATATTGAAAGTAACAGTTTGATCATTGACGCGCATAGTTAATTCGCCTTTCAGCACAAATATCATTGCTCTTCCTGTGGCTAGGAAAGGTCTCCCCAAAATGATAGGTATCTCTTTATCTTGATATCTAGCACAATGAAATCAACAAGAAAAAAAATGATCCACTTTCACTAGGACATCTTCTATAACTCCCTTAAGGTATGTATCGAACGATATACTAGCTGCAGAGTTACAGTAGTATGGGTTATTTATCCTAGTCCTAATCTTTTTAAATATTAAAAATGACATAAGGTTAATGCTTGCACCTAATTTACATAAAGCTTTCCCATAAAATCTGTCTCATATTGTACATGGAATTGTAAAGCTACCAAGATCTTTAAGCTTTTCAGGAAGCTTTTCCTGAATAATAGCACTACACTCCTCACTAAGTGCAACAGTCTCATTATCTTCAAACTTTCTTTTCCTATTGAGAATATCTTTATAAACCTTAAATAGCTTGGCATTTGTTCTAAGGCTTCAGCAAATGGATTATTAATTGTAAGCTTCTTAAATATTTCCATAAATTTTGAAAATTTCTTATCCAACTTCTGCTGATGAAGTTTCTTAGGAAATGGAGGTGGTGGTTTTCCCAAATCAATTTTTAGTGGAGAAATTGGTCTTTTGGAATCTTTTGGAGTGTTCTCTTTTGATTCTTCAATTTCTTATCTCTCAACTTCAATTTCTTTTTGAACCCTACTTTCCAACTCTCTTCCGCTTCTAAGTTGAATGGCTTTTACTTGCTCTTTGTTCTATTCTTTTGGATTTGATTTGGTATTACTAGGAAGTGTTCATTAGCATCTATTACGTAATGAATGTGTTATTTTCCCAAGTTGATTCTCAATATTTCTAATTGTATCTCCTTGACTTTGTATGTGATTTCTCATTTGTAACACTACTTCTTCTATAGACAACTTCTTCTCCTTAAATTGTGTATTACTGTTGAACCTGGAGGATAAGTAGATCTATAATTATTATTTCCTTGCTTGTTCCAATTTTCCAATGGATT
Source organism: Phalaenopsis hybrid cultivar (assembly GCA_002079205.1). Taxonomy (NCBI): domain Eukaryota; kingdom Viridiplantae; phylum Streptophyta; class Magnoliopsida; order Asparagales; family Orchidaceae; genus Phalaenopsis; species Phalaenopsis hybrid cultivar. The sequence continues at coordinate 254,216 of JXCR01144351.1, forward strand.
TACTTGGTTGTTCCCCCATTGCTAATTTTTACCACCTGAATTGTTGTTCTAGTTAAAGTTGGGATGGTTTTTCCAACCTGGGTTATAATAATTTGAAAATGGGTTATTCTACTTGTTACTTTTGGCATTCAAAGTTTCTAATGATGCTTTAGAATCTACCATTTGACTTAATGAATTCTCTTCAATCATGGAAACTTGTTGAGAAAAATTCATTCCAAATTGGTCTAACTTCCTTGAAATTGCAGCAACTTGATTTGCTGAAAATTGATTGAGAAAAATTCATTCCAAATTGGTCTAACTTCCTTGAAATTGCAGCAACTTGATTTGCTATTGAGAAAAATTCATTCCAAATTGGTCAACTTCCTTGAAATTGCAGCAACTTGATTTGCTAACAAGCAATTTCATCAGTTTCATGAATATTGGCTACTTTCTTAAGATTTACCCTCTTAGAAAGCCATTAAAATTTATTGGTAGTCATTTCTTCAACTAAAGCATAGGCGTAATGAATTGGTTTTGACATCAATGAACCACCAACAGCAGCATCGATAATTGATCTAAGAGATCCAACTAATCCATTATAAAAAGTTTGAATTATTAACCATCGTATAGCATGGTGTGGACACTTTCTTAAGAGTTCTTTTAATCTTTCCCATGCTTCATAAATAGGTATTGCATAGTCAGATACTTTCTTAAGAGTTTTTTAAATCTTTCCCATGCTTCATAAATAGATTCCCTTTTAAACTACTTTTTTAAGAGTTCTTTAAATCTTTCCCATGCTTCGTAAATAGATTCCCCTTCAAACTGATTAAAAGATGTAATATCATTTCTAAGCTTAGTAATTTTTTTATAATGGAAAATATTTAGCAAGGAATTTTTGTGCTAAATCACCCCAAGTTCTGATAGATCTAGGTGTTAACAAATTCAACCACATCTTAGCTTTATCCCTCAGTGAGAAAGAAAATAACCTAAGTCTTATGACATCATCTCATACACCATTGTATTTAAATGTAGCGCACAATTCTAGAAAATTGGAAAGATGTAAATTTGGATCTTCAGTTGGTGATCCCCCAAACTGATTATTTGATACTATTTGGATGGTTTAAGCTCAAATGAATTAGCCACTACATTAGGTTTTTGAATACTACAATAAAGTTCATCTAGTTTAAGCTCAAATGAATTAGCCACAATAGTAGGTTTTTGAATACTACAATGAAGTTCATCTACGTCAAATGAGTTAGCCACTACAGTAGGTTTTTGAATACTACAATGAAGTTCATCTACAGTAGGGTTGGCTAATTAACTACTACAGTAGGTTTTTGAATACTACAATGAAGTTCAGCATAATCTCATAAAGGTTTAAACTCTTGATGAATTTCATCATTTTAATTATTTTGGTTTGCCATTTCTATATTTTTTTGAGATTTTTCAAGATTTTTGATCTTTTGGTTTTTCTGATTTTTCTAACAATTCTCTCTAATTCAGAATCATAGGGCATTAGTCCTTCAGAACCTTAACTACGCATACACTAACATAAAATAAAATAAAACTAACCACAAAATAAAATACAATAACTTAAAGTTTAAATAAGACTATCTAAAAATAGAAATTTTCTTTTAAATAAATAGATTCTTTACAAATTTCACTTCACTTCCCCGACAACGACGCTAAAAACTTGATCCCGAAACTACTTATATGCACTAGTATAATAATAATTTTGATTATATTTTTCACTTATATTTCCTTATTTCGAAACAAAACCAATAACTTGATCTTAAAGAAAAATAAAAATTTGACTTTTAATTTATATATATTGTGATACTACGCAAGTATACGTATCGTTATCAAGTAATATAGAATTTTTTGATTAATACCTGAACATCAAACTCACAGAGAAGATATGCAATATGCATTTTTTGGAAAACTTTCTATTTTTAAAAAGATAATTTTTTAAACTAAAGATGTTTTCGCAGCAAATAAAGTTTAAATATTTTTGATAATTTTAATATTTTGACAAAATTAGTACAAACTTAAAAAGATAACTTAAGTTTTCTGTAAAAGAAAAGCACTAAATATGAAAATATTTTTCTCCTTATCAAGAATTAGTAATAAGTATAGAAATTCTATTATGGATGTATGCATAGTGTCTTGTGCCAAATATGAGCAAAAATATTCTTTACCCTTACTAGAAATGCTATAAAGAACATTAGCTAATTTAAAGTTTGAATAGTTCTGAAGATCGCTAGGCAGAGAAGATACTAGCTCTTACTCTAGAGTTCCCTTGATTCCCTCCACTTGGGGGCTAACATCTTGTATCATAACCTAAAACAATAAACCAAATTGGGGGATTTAACCTGTCACTTTAAAGTCCTTTAACTCTACACCCTTCAATGAATATTTTCCTATTTATGCACTCAATCATATGAACTACATTCTCATTCATACAATCTCGTGTGATTCTTTCCAATTGTTGACTGAGACAATACCAGCTACTCAATAATATGAACTACATTCTCATTCATACAATCTCATGTGATTCTTTCAATTGTTGATTGAGACAATACCATCCCGATTCTTACATGTTCTCACAATAAATCTTAACATCTAGATTGGTCAAATCAAGAAGTAAATGAAGTACATAGATTTAAATCATCATAACTTCTTCCAACATTAAAGATCAATACTCTCTACAACTTCCATCCAACACTTAATTACTTATCAATTTCAAGAAGAAAGATAAAGAAAACTACTCAGAATCCATGGAGAAAAAAAAAACACACTTTAGTTTAAAAGTAGATAGAAAGATAAAGAGAACTGTTTGCATCAATTTTTGGATGTTATAGGTGTAGGGCGTCCACCTATGATCGACGAAAATTTGTTATCGCGAGTCATGCACGAAGTTGGCCCGAATTGACCCAATCACCAGTGAAGTTATACAGATGGCCCCAAACGACAAAACAGACCACCCGAGTGCGTCCGGAATGTCGATTTCACTTACGGGGGATGTTCACTTCGCTACGGCTTCGCCGGCGGGGTAAAAATGTGTGAATTATTGTTTTGGGCACAATCGTCGAAAAAGTGACACAAACGACCCCGAATGACGAAACGGACTGCGCGGTCACGTCCAGAACATCAATTTTACCTAAGGGAGA
>JXCR01144351.1:262746-276499 GCA_002079205.1 Phalaenopsis hybrid cultivar
TATCCTTGCGAGGTTTATCGCACGTAGACTCTCCACGTTTTACTTTTTCTCTTGTTTGTGACTTTGTTGTATGTCCCTTATTATTCGGTTCCTCTCCTATTCGAATCATTTCTATGGTTCAGGAGGGAGATTTATTCGAATGAGGGAAGTATACGATGATCGACAAGCTGGCGACTCCTTTTAAAATAAAAAAAGAGAAAAATGAACGGAAACAAATCTTGGCGACTCCGCTGGGGAAGAGTCTCTCTCTCCATACTTGGAGTTTCGTTTTTCTGGGGTTATATCCTCTCTTAGTACTAGGAGTTTCGCTCATATTATCGTGACCTGGTTCTCTTCCTTTGAGTCACAGTTGAGCCTTTTGTGAGACCTTGTTTTCAGTCCATGTGTCAGTTGTTAGAGGTAGCAACTCGATGCATTCTGTCCCTTTCTCACCCTCGACAGTTCGGTTGTTGCATTATCGCATGCATCGATGTCGTTGTATTTTTTTGATTTATTTCATAACCTTTTCCTGTTTCGATCATGTCCCTTTTTGCCCCACTACACGGAAGAGCAGGAAGATGGATATGATCGCTACCGCCGGGGGAACCCTTTCCCTTCTCTTAGAGCGCTTTCTGTGCTCCTGAGGGTGTCATAACCTTCAGTTCCTTCGAGCACCCATGTGGGATTACCTTACNAGAAACAGCTCTCTTGTCCAAGACTTCGCTCTCACACCAAAACTTCTCTCAATCTCATGCCCCCATTTTTTTTTATTAGGGCCAACCTTCTTTCAAAAGGAATTCAAAATTCCCTCAAGATTTTCCCTTAAAAGTCACATCTCTTAATACCAAGAGACAAGTCCCTTCGTCCAAGAGGTATGTCTATTCATTAAAGAGTCTTTGCAAAGTGGCTAGATACATTGAACCACTTAATGGGACGTTTGAATTGTTTGGGACTTCAAAAATCACTAAAAATAGTCACGAACCACCTTAATCCATCTTAATTTGTCTCTGACGCTTCTAGCACCAGTTCTGGTGCTTCTGACGCCAGCCTAATGAAGTTTGCGCTGTTCTCTAAATTAGGCGCCTTTGGCGCCAATCTCTAGCTCTTCTGGCATCAGTTCTCTATAAAATGGGACATTTGGCACCAAGTTTTGATGCTTATGGAGCCAGCTCTCTAGAAAATAGCACCTCTGGTGCCAGTTCTAGCACCTTTGCACCAAGATCATGAAAATCTCCATTTTAGCTCCAAATTTCCTCTTTTTTGCTACTTTTTTCTCCAAATGCCAAAATTGATATACCTGCAACAAAAACTTGAAAAATACCCTTCTTTAAAGTGTAATATCTCCAAAAATAATCATAAATTGTATAAATAAAATAGTACAATATTTTTGTGTATCAAAATCCCCCAAACTTAAATGTTACTTGTCCTCAAGTGACCCTTTTACTATATAGAAATATGACTTATGGCAGAGACTAACTTTTAAACTTCTATAATTTGTTTTAATAAATATAATAGTATAACTTAAGAAAAACTTTTAACAACTTAGGTTAAAACNATTAGTTGATCGATCAATCACTTATCTTAAAGGAGTTATAGAAGATGTATTAGTAAAAGTGGATAAATTTATCTTTCCTATAGACATTATAGTATTAAATATGGAGGAAGATAAAGAGATTCCTATTATTTTGGGGAGACAATTTCTTGCAACAGGGAGAGCTGTAATAGATGTGCAAAAAGAAGAATTAATAATGAGAGTTAATGATCAAGAAGAAACATTTAATATTGCAAAAGCTATAAAATATCCTGTAATAGAAAAAGAAAATGCATGTTTAGGATGGAAGTTACTGATTATCTAAGTAATGAGCAATTTAAGAAAGAAGTTGAAGAAAAACTTTGGCAAAAGAATTTAGTGAAAATGAGAATGAATTAAAAAAAGGAAATTTAGATTATATTCAGGACAAATTTGAAACTTTAGACTTGTTGGAAAATGATAATAAAAATCTTATTCCTTCTGTATTAAACCACCTGAACTTGAACTGAAAGTATCACATGCCCATTTAAAATATGTGTTTTTAGTAGATTCATGTTCTGAGTTAACTGAAATTCAAGAAAAACAATTAATGTAATTGTTAGAAAGATATAAAAAGGCTTTTGGATGAACTTTAGCATATATTAAAGGAATTAGTCCTTCAATTTGTATGCACAGAATTCAATTAGAAGAACAATACAAACCTAAACCTGATCCTCAGAGGAGATTAAACCTAAAAATGAAAGAAGTTGTTAAAAAAGAAATTTTAAAATGGTTAGATGCTGGAATTATATATCCAATTCTAGACAGTGCTTAAGTAAGCCCAATTCACTGTATTCCAAAGAAAGGAGGAGTGACCGTCGAAGTAAATGAGAAAAATGAATTAATTCCAATAAGACAAGTTACATGTTGGCGAATTTGTATACACTATAGAAAATTGAACATGGCTACCAGGAAAGATCACTTTTCTTTACCCTTTCTAGACCAAATGTTGGATAGATTGGTTGGAAACAAATATTACTGCTTTTTAGATGGATATACCAGTTATCATCAAATTCCAATTGCTTCTTCGGATCAAGAGAAAACAACATTTACAAGCCTTTATGGAACATTTACTTTTCATAGAATGTCTTTTGGACTATGCAATGCATCATCGACATTACAAAGATGTATGATGTCAATTTTTAATAGTTTGAATGAACATGGAATTGAAGTATTAATGGATGCTTTCTCTATATTCGGGACTTCAATTAAATTATTCTTCAATAATTTAGAAAAAATTCTAGAATTATGTGAAAAAATCAACTTAGTACTAAATTGGAAAAAATGTCAATTTGTGCTTGTAGGAGGAACAGTACTTGGGCATAAAATTTTTGAAAATGGCATGAAAGTAAAATTACCACCTCCTATTACGGTCAGACGGTAAGAAGTTTTTAGGACATGCTGGTTTCTACAAGCGTTATATAAGAAATTTTCAAAAATAACTAAGCTAATATGCCAACTTTTAAAAAAACATACAAAATTTAATTTTAATGAGGAGTGCCTAAAAGGATTTGAATTATTGAAAGAAAAAACAATCACCACACCTATAATAATCCCACCTGATTGGGAGAAACCATTTGAAATAATATACGATGCTAGTGATTATGTTATTGGAGGTGTTTTAAGACAAAGGCTTAACAAAGATTTTAAAGTAAAATATTATGCTAATAAAACTCAAAATGATGCTCAAATTAATTACACAACTACTAAAAGAGAGTTTTTAGTTATTGTTTACGCCTTTGATAAATTTAGACCTTACTTGATTAGAACCAAATGTATAGTGCATACAAATTATTCTGCTATCAAATAATTGATGCAAAAGAAGGATGCTAAACCAAGATTGATTAGATGGATACATCTTTTGCAAGCATTTGATTTTACTATAGTTGATAGAAAGGGAAATGATAATAAAATAACTGATCATTTGTCTAAACTAGAAAAAGAAATATTAACAAATTTTGCAAATGAAATTTTAGAAAATTTCCCTAATGAACAATTATATAATATTGATGAAATTAATATACCGTGGTATTCCGATATAGTAACTTATATTGTATGTGATATTCTACCACCTGATATTAAAAATCAATAATTAAAGAAATTTATATATGATTCAAAATTTAATTTTTGGGATCACCTATATTTATATAAATAATGTAAATATCTAATTATTAGAAGGTGTGTGCCTTATGAAGAAACTCAACAAATAATTGAAAGAAGTCATGATTCTGAATTTGGAAGACATTTTGGAACAAATAGAACTGCATATAAAACTTTGCAAGCTGGATTTTATTGGTCTACTTTTTTTAGAGATGTTAATGAATATATTAAAACATGTGATCGATGTCAGCGAGTAGGAAATATTTCTAGAAGAAACGAGTTGCCTCTAAATTACACATTGGAAGTTGAAATTTTTGATGTATGTTGATTAGATTTTTTGGGACCATTTATGCCTTCATTTGGAAGCTTATATATATTATTTCTATTGATTATATGTCCAAATGGATTGAAGCTGTTGTTGTACCTAAATGTGATGCTTGGAGCGTTTCTAAATTTTTAAATAAAAATATTTTTACAAGATATGGAATGTCGTGAGTAAGTATTACTGATGAAGGATCATATTTTAGGAATAAAAGAATCAAAAAATTAATTAAAAATTATGATATTATACTAAGATTTTCTACTTCTTATCGTCCTCAGACTAGCAGTATCACATAAATATCAAATCGTGAAATAAAATAAATTTTAGAAAAAATTATAAATCTCAATAAAATGGATTGGTCTACTGGATTAGATACTACATTATAGGCATACAGAATTGCCTATAAGACTTTTATTGGAATGTCCCCATATAGACTTATTTTTCAAAAAACATGTCACTTACCAATAGAATTGGAGCATAAAGCATTTTGGGCTATTAAATAATTTAATTTTAATCTAAAATATGCTAATGATAAAAGATTATTACAACTCAATGAATTTAAGAAGATTAGAAATGAAGCATATGACAATGCAAAAAGTTATAAAGAGAAGATGAAAATATGGCATGATCGAAGGATGATTAACAAGAAGTTTGAACCTGGACAAGAAGTTTTATTATATAATTCAAGATTGAGATTATTTCCAGGAAAACTGAAATCCAGATGGTTAGGACAATTTAAAGTGATTAAAGTCTATCATTACAGAAAATTTTTATTAAAGATCCTAAAACTGGAAAGATTAGGCATCGATTGAAAAATTATTATGAATGACACATACCACAATTTAAAAAAATTTTAATGTTAAGTCAACCCGATTAAACAAATGGTACATTGAGCTGACNCGGAAATGTTGTTATTAAAGATCCTAAAATTGGAAAGATTAGGCATCGATTGAAAAATTATTATGAAGGACACATACCACAATTTAAAAAAATTTTAATGTTAAGTCAACCCGATTAAACAAATGGTACATTGAGCTCACNTGGACTTTAACAAGATTTCAAATTCCTAAAAACCGCCTTGGACGTCCATAAACTTCCTAATTTTGAATTCCATGGCTTCCAGTTTCATAAATACTTTGAGGTATGGAGTTTTCAATAAAAGAAAGTTTATCAGTTTTGACAGGCAGAGATTATACAACAAAGTCATCACGAAGAAGAGACTTATTAAGGAGAGAGCTTTTGTCAATCATGGACTAAGTAATCCTAGTTCACTGATTGAGAAAATCATTTTGCAAATGCATGGGGAAGTTCTATGCTACAATACCGTTGTAGTTGTAGTACCAGTAGTAAAGGATTCTATGCTAATGTTGACCTCACTTTTGGTTGAGGTTCAGTTTTTCCTCCTTAGTAGCCTAAGGTCTAGCCATTGGACTTTCCTATTGACTATTCTTAGAAAACTAGATATGGAACCCTTGCCATTAGAATTTCTACCCTCTTCTTTACTCAACTTAGAGTTCCACATATTGGTCATAACCTCGAGCACTTGGTAAGTGGGGTCACTATGATGGAAACTCAAGATGAGTCGCCCTTATGACTGCTGGACCTTAGGGTTGACCCTGGGTGTTGGTATGGAGCTAGGGCACTCACTACACTCATCTACACTCACAATCACTCACAACCCTAAACTCAAATTTCTAGCCAGTCCCTTGATCTTTTTGGGATACTCATGTAGATGGTCCCTAAACCTACCAGTCCTAGGGCTATGGTTGAACTAAGTCCACTACATAGATAAACAAAAATGGGATTTCCTTTGGTCCATGGCTCATTTAGGGTGATTAGTTACCCAATCTAATCAAATATACCCATCTTGGTCTTTTGCCCCTAAACACCCCCAATTTACCAAAATACCCCTCCATAGCCCAAAATCCCAAAAATTCCAAAAATTCCCAGAAAATCTCAATAAATCCCATATATTCCCAATTTCATTTTTATCAACTACCTTATGACCCAATTTGGCCAATTTGATCATATTTAACCAAAACCCCCAAATTTGCCTTTAAGGGCCCAAATTTCCCCAAATTCAACCCAAATGTCCATCAATTTGATCTCTATTACCCCAATTCCAATCCTAAACTCAAATTAACTTTTAATATGGCCAAAATAAACCAAATCCAAGCTTAATTGTCTCATTATTTGAGCCTAATCTTGATTTATATCAAAACCCCAATTTTGACCACATAACCTAATCTTACCAAATTGAACCCTTAGCCTAGTCAATTGGCCCCAATTAATGTTGAAAAATCTTTATAACATTCTTATACATCAAAATCAACACTCAATTGGCCTTGGTGAAGCCTCAAATCCATTTGATTTTGGCCTAAATCCAAATTTTCCTAATTTAGCCCCAAATTGACATCCAATTCATGTTGAAAATTCTTCATAGGGTCCCTATTGACCATTTACAACAATTAATTTGGACTTAGCCCAATGCTAACCCAAGCTAGACCCAAGCCTAGCCCAACATAACCAAATTGATTAAAATCCAAAATTCCCTCAAATTGACCCTTCAATTGAGCTCAAAATCACTTTCATCCTTCACCAAAGTTGTTCCTTATGATCATATACAACAAATGCAACATTTATTTGGGTCATTTCACATGGATAACCTAGAACAAACCTAAGCTTTGATCACTTTAACCCCACATTGAACTCATGCACTAAATGTGACCTAACCACCCTAAAGTCGCCAAATTAACTCCACCACATCCAGTAATTGGACTTAGTGACCTGTCCAAACACCATGAAAACACCTAAATCAATCCATGGACCAAAGTTCCCCCAAATCAAGGGATATTATTTCCAAAAATGCATGTGCTTAAGATATCCTTANTATATTCCCCTGGGTTCCTTGAGCTCCTAGCCATCTCTCCTTGGCCGACTGACCAGCCTAGTGGCTGGAAAAGCTCAAAAGTGAGAGCCACCCCCATGGCACCTTACCCAAATCAAACCTAGAGGCCAGCTCAGCCAAACTAATTGATGGAGCTCCTCTGCCCTCCACCTAAGCACCNTAGTGGCTAGAAAAGCTCAAAATAGAGAGCCATCCCCATGGAACCTTACCCAAATCAAACCTAGAGGCCAGCTCAGCCAAACTAATTGATGGAGCTCCTCCGCCCTCCACCTAAGCACCACAATGCACCCAAACTTATGCCCTAAGAGCCACCCCATGGCCATTTAAAATCACCTCCCACGACCATGGGAGGTGTGCTGAAATTTTCTCAGAGAGGCTTCTCCAAACTTCACACAGGAACTCACCTCCACGGCCATGGGAGGTGTGCTAAAAATTTTCTCAGAGAGAGCTTCCCAAATCACTCACAGAGCTTCTTTGAGACCTCCGCCACGGCCATGAGAGGTGTGCTAAAATTTTCTTAGAGAGGCCTCTCCAAACTTCTCATAGAGCATCCCTAAGATCTCCTCAGTGCATTCCAACTATTTTCCCCAATCAATTCCCATTGTCGGAGCTCAATTTTGAGCTTGAAACCTTGCCGGAAACCAGTACAGAGCTCATTAAACCTCCACACTCCACCAAACTCAAATTAACTCTACTCACACCTTCACAACCAAGAAAGAAGCCAAAGCCCCATAAAACCTCCCTTCCACAGAGCCTCTACCATAGCTCTAGACCAACACCCAAATCCAATCGAGATTGAATTCATACCTAGGCCTTACACCAAGACCAGGGACTCAATCCTTAGTCTCCTTGGACCCCAACAAACATGCNATGCCCTCCACCTAAGCACCACAATGCACACAAACGTATGCCCTGAGAGCCACCCCATGGCCATTTTTATAAGAACACACCTCCACAGCCATGGGAGGTGTGCTGAAAATTTCTTAGAGAGACCCTCCCAAACTTCTCAAAAATCTTCTCCTAGTTCCCCTCTGTGCAATCCAACCCTCCTCCCCCACTGAATTTCACTATGGAAGCTTGATTTCGAGCTTAAACCTCTGCCCAAAACCAAGATAGAACTCATTACACCTCCACACTCCACCAAACTCAAATTAACTCTACCCACACCTTCACAACAGTGAAAGAAGCAAAAGCCCCATCAAATTACCCTCTCACAGAGCCTCTACCATAGCTTTAGACTAACACCCAAATCTGGTCGTGATTGAAATCATTTCTAGGCCTCACACCGCAGTAAAGGGTTCAATCCCTAGCCTCTTTGGACCCCAACAAACATGCCAAGGCTCTCTGATTGAAGCTTCACTTCTCAGAGCAAAGGTCTAAAACCTCACCTCCTCCCGAGCCTATTTTGATTCTCTATTTGCTTACAATTAATTTGATTGCTTGATTACCATGTGGATGTGTTTGTCTCACTTAGACGAGTTCATAGGATCAAATCCAAAGTGATTTGGTTGAGTCTAGGCTGAGATCTTAGGGTTTTAGTGTGGACGGTCACGGGAGAGGATGATGCGGTGAGCCATTTGATCAAGCGTGTATCGAATGGACGGAGGAGATCGAGTCGGACAGCGCTTCAGAACATAAATCGCGGGACGAGTCAGCAGCAATGTGGATGGCAGCGTCCTACTAGAGCGCGCCACGCATGCCTTCGGAGCTGCCTAGGATCTAGTCAGCACGCGCTTTTTAAAAAAATAAATAGGTCTTTTTAATATTTATTTAAATACCCCTAACTTAGAAAATTCATAACTTTGTGTAGAAAAATCACAAAAATAAATAAAAAGACCCTCTTGCTCAGTGAATAGAGGAAAACAATGTGGAATAAACTTAAAGTCCATTTAATGCATATTTTATTTTTAATTATTTAAACACTGTTTTGAATTATTTGATTCTTCATGCATATTGACACATCACCTTAGCTTGAAATTTTGGCATGTTGTAGCCTCTCTCAAGGGAAACATCCTCTGAATTTTTTAAAGTTAGAGGAGGTTTCTATACGGAGATCCTTATTTTTCAAGTTTTTACACATTATTTCCCTAAAACAATCATGAAAATTAGCGTATTGATTATAAAATTCCAAGAAAATTTTGGAAGGTCTACCATGACCAGAGAAGCTTTTGGAAATAATTTTATGGGTCAAGCCATTTAAAATATACCTAATTTTCACAAACCCTAAGTCCTTAAGATAAATAATTTTGGAAAATATAAATATTTAAATGACCTGATTTTTTATCTCCACTGTGGTCCTGATCTAGAAAACTCACCATAAAAAATTCAAAATATTTTAAGTTCATTTGATAACTTAAGTTGATTTTTAAAAGTAAACATTACTTTTGGCATTTAAATGATTTTAAAAAAATCAAAATAGAACTCAAAAAATTATAAAACTTAGTTTTTTGAGTTCTCTGTGATCAGGGGTATTTTCTAAAAATAAAACATTATTTAGAATAAAAACTTCATTTTTAACCTTTTTTAAATATTTAAATAATTTAAAATCCCTTAAAATCACAAAAATAATAAAACTCATGGAAATGTTCTAAATTACTTCATAAGCACTTATGAACAATTAGAATATTTTTTCTTAATTTTCTAACTAAAGATATTGAATTTTAAAGCCTAGAAATAATTTTGAAAGGCTAAAAATGGATTTCCACTAAAATAAATCAAATAAATTAAAGAAAAATAAAAAAAAGATAAAATTTGTTTATCTGAGTTATCTAACCCCAGGGAGATTTTTCAAAAATACATAACCCAATTTTCCCTATTTAAAATATTTTATATTTAATAAATACTCCAGAATTTCAAATAATTATAATAATTTAAATAAAATTCAAAAAATCATGAAATTTGTTCCAAAGGCTTCTCTAGTCTGAGGTTACCTCCAATAAAAATTTCAAGGGAATAGGATTTACCTTGGTCAAGTTAGGAATTTCCTTTAAAAAATCTTATTTTTGCATGAAAATAACTATATAAATTAAATTAAATTTTAAAAAATATTATTTTCTCCTCTGGTGTCTTAATTGACCCATGAATGAGGTAGGATAAAAATTCCAAAGTCATTTGAATTGAATTTGATAAATTATGAAGTGATAGAGCCCTAGAGGCAAATGTGTAATTTTGGAAATTTAGCCCTAATTAACATTTAGGCTTAACTTAAGAAGGGAAATGGGTGACCTCTGATCTTAATCAATTTATTTGATGTTTGAAACATAAGGGGTTAATTGATAAAAACCAATCTCACTTTCTTAATTAAGTTAATAAATTTCTAAATTATTAAAATTTGGAAGTTTGTTAATTGGTAGAAACTAATTGCACTTTCTTAATTAAGATTAATAAATTTCTAAATTATTAAAATTTGGAAGTTTATTAAAAATGAATGTTGGACTTAGAGGTATAACTTTTGATGTCAATAATTAATCAATTTAATACCCTTATTTTGATTTTCAAAATAAAATTCAAATCATTAATCATGACCACTTAAAGCTTCACATTTTCAAAGCTAATTAAGACACTCACCTATATCTTAAGAGCTTAGTAGTGACTTAGGCTAAATCAAGTTTCATTTAAATGAGGATTAGAAAAGAAAATTTCATTGAAAATTAAAACATCTTTCAAACACTACAAGCCCAATTAAAGATCAAAATTTGGTGAAGTGTTCCAACAACACTAACTTGCCTCTTTAAGGGTCTTCACCCACATAATTCTTAAATTGAATCACAAGTGATAATTAACCTATTCTTAGGGATAATTGAGACATCAATGTTCATTGAGCATTAGGATGTTTTATAGGATGAATTATTAAGCAACATAATAAGTTTAAGAGAACTCCGGATATTCCACCAGGCATTGAGAGAGTAGCACGGACCTGCTTCTTTCTTTAGATCTGTTGGATACCACGGAGATTTACTAAACTTAATATGTTTTTCTTAACAAAATCATCCCTAATTAAACTCTTATGGACCCACCAAGATATGACATATAGTTAGGAAAACTACCAAAACCTTACTTTTTGTCTCTATATAAACTGCATTAACTTGCATTTTGAGTTTCAGGTGGTGGTACGAGAAGACTCGCCAGGTATGCTTTTACAGTTTTCAGTGTTGTCTTTCTTGTATCTTCATACTGTACTTTTTTTTACCTGCAAAATTTGCATGCTAAACAACGACACCACCCTGCATGAAAACTAAAACTATAAGGATAGCCACAAAACCAAAACCAAAACCAAAATTAAAATCAACCAAGATAAAATTCACCGCCACAACATTCAAAATATAAAACAACTCAAAATTTAATACAAACCCACAAAAACAACAATTGCAACTAAATTAAGACGTCTCTCAACCATAACCAGAACCAAAACTAAAATCAACCAAGATAAAATTCACCGCCACAACATTCAAAATATAAAACGAAACCAAAACTAAAATCAACCAAGATAAAATTCACCGCCACAACATTCAAAATATAAAACAACTAAAAATTTAATCACAAACATCACACAAAAACCACAACTTCAACTTAGAAAACCAAAACCAAAACCAAAACTAAAATCAACCAAGATAAAATTCACCGCCACAACATTCAGCCACATAACCAAAACCAAAATTAAAAATCAACCAAGATAAAATTCACCGCCACAACATTCAAAATTAAAACCAAAACCAAAACTAAAATCAACCAAGATAAAATTCACCGCCACAACATTCAAAATATCCCAAAACCAAAATTAAAAATCAACCAAGATAAAATTCACCGCCACAACATTCAAAATATACAACCATAACCAGAACCAAAACTAAAATCAACCAAGATAAAATTCACCGCCACAACATTCAAAATATAAAACGAAACCAAAACTAAAATCAACCAAGATAAAATTCACCGCCACAACATTCAAAATATAAAACAACTCAAGTTTAATCACAAACATCACACAAAACTACAACTTCAACTAAACTAATACATCTCTATCAAATGATCGGGAATTCTTTGAAGGAGGTAACCTACGGTTGCTAACAAGGCTTCCTACAGTCTAAATGAAATTATGGAACTCATTAAGTTGAGTTTAGTAAGTTCATTTGAACTAAGTGAATCCAATAGAAAATAGAGATGCCGGAACGAGGGAACTATAGGATCCTAATCGGTGGCTCTCTAATTAACTTTAATATGCCCTTATAAAATTTAAAGAACTTCAACCATAGGGCCACTTGATTTGACATTATAACTTGACACACTAGAATTAAAGAACTTCAACCATAGGGCCACCTGATTTGACATTATAACTTGACACACTAGATAACTAAAACTCGTTGCGGCAAGGAGCTTGGAGCTAGCTTGGTGGGCAGCACGGCCATCTTCAACAGCAAAATCTGTCTTCCCATCGCGGCAGGAGCTTGGAGCTAGCATGGTGGGCAGCACGACCATCTTCAACAGTAAAACCTGTCTTTGCGGCAAGGAGCTTGGAGCTAGCATGGTGGGCAGCACGGATATCTTCAACAACAAAACATGTCTATAGCAGGAGCTTGGAGCTAGCTTGGTGGGCAGCACGACCATCTTCAATAGCAAAACCTGTCTTGGCGAGGAGCTTGGAGCTAACATGGTGGGCAGCACGGCCATCTTCAACAGCAAAACCTGTCTTCCGGAGAGGAGCTTGGAGCTACTATGGTTAGCAGCACGGCCATCTTCAATAGCAAAACCTGTCTTCCCTAGCTAAACGAATCTTCCTTCCTTAGATATAAACAACAAAGCCATAGGACTTTGTGGTTTCTTGCTTATGCAATGTAAATCCTCACCTTATCTTTAGGCCTTTGTAGCCTTGTTATACAATATAAGACCTAACTCGTCTTAGGATTCTGAGGTTGTCGTTTGTCACGACCTAAATCCTCACATCTTCCAACTATTTGTGTGAGCGTTTCACACGAATGTAAGCCCTAGCTAATAAAATTGGCAAGATAAAACACCTAAAAATTTCTCCTCAGAGACAAAGCCAAACATTAGGATAGCTTGAGAAGTCACCGAGGTTCTCCTCTCGATCAATGACATCCCCTTGTTCTTCCTCCTTTGGACTCTGCGACAAAATGTTCCAAATTTGAACCAATCCCCTTTCACACCTCTACGCTCGATCTCATTGAAGAGTCCTACCCTTTGAAATTCCTTGAAGATAATATTTTCTGATTTTTATCGAGAGTCTTCTTAGGTGACTTTGGTCATTTAAGATGTAATTAACTATAGGAGCTTGCTCTTATAGGAAGCATGTCCGAAACCAGCTTAATATAAACCCTATTTAATTTTTTATATTGAATGGGGGAACTTGTCGGTAAATATAAAGGTTTTGCAGACGAAACGGACGTCATATATTCTTTAGTTTATTTGATTGAGCCTCATCGTCAAGTCTTGTGTTTATCCTTCGAGATAGATATAGGTGTTTGCATCAATTTTTGGATGTCATAGGTGTAGGGCGTCCACCTGTGATCGACGAAAATTTGTTATCGCGCGTCATGCACGAAGTTGGCTCGAATTGACCCAATCACCAGCAAAGTTATACAGATGGCCCCGAACGACGAAACAGACCACCCGAGTGCGAGCCGAGTGTCGATTTCACTTACGGGGGATGTTCACTTCGCTACGGCTTCGCCGGCGGGGTAAAAATGTGTGATTTATTGTTTTGGGCACAATCGTCGAAAAAGTGACCCAAACGACCCCGAATAACAAAACGGACTACGCGGTCACGTCCAGAACGTCAATTTTACCTAAGGGAGACATTCATTTTATCGCGATGACGTATTCGACAAAAAGATGCGGAGAGATAATAATAATAATAATA
>JXCR01144351.1:282269-344796 GCA_002079205.1 Phalaenopsis hybrid cultivar
GAGTCCCCGTACTTTTCCAACCTGACTGGCCCAACATATCTTCATATAGGTGGTTGTCTAGTGCGCCTAGGGTGTTAGAAGGCTCCCCGACCCAGACGGGGTGTAAGCCCTTTTGTTTGGAGTGTTTACAGCTTTGTAGTTGAACCTCCACTTTCTCTTCTTTCTTGAGGCATCCTTGCTACTTTGGCAGGTATAAGTCCCACCTCTTGGAGCTCCAGCTTATAGTCATAAGATAGAGTTTCTTTCCTCTGACCTTAGGGCTACCGAGGTTTCTCGTGGATGATGCAATTCACGGATTGCTGACCGAGGATCTCAGGTTGTGTTGGGTCGACTACCTTCACGACCAGGTATACTTAGGGTCTTGGTAGTTGTGTATGACGGGTCTGTGGTACCCCGACCCAGTTACCTCTATCTTTTAGGATCATTCTACCTTCCTTTTTGTTGAGCCCCTTTGAGCCCTGTCGCTCCTTGACCTCGTTGATATCACATTGACGGCCCAATGCTGATGAGCTACCGCCCATTTGGGATACGACGATTTGTCCTCTGCCCTTTGGCCCGGACGTGCTTTGACGCATTAAGATATCCCGGTTAAGATGATTTATGTTATTTCATGGGCCCCATGTGCTGATGAGCCACTACCCATTTCGGGATGTGAGAGACTCAATCTCTGCTCGATTGTTTAGCGTGAGCTTTAAAGCATTGGGACTGTTCCCACACGGAATAACCTTCATTTGATTTCCTATACCCCAGATCTATGATAATATCCCCCCAAGATGTAATTAACCAGTAGGAACACGTTCCTCTGGGAGTGCTCTTCACCCCAGAATAGGTACATACACCTGACTCTCTGGTTATGGGTAGTCTATGTAGATACTTCTTATACATACACCTGACTCTCTGGTTATGGGTAGTCTATGTAGATACTTCTTTCGCGGATATTGGGTTTAAGATGCCTTCGCCCGATCTTATTTGGGCTAACTTTCTTGACCTATCCTTGCGAGGTTTATCGCACGTAGACTCTCCACGTTTTACTTTTTCTCTTGTTTGTCACTTTGTCGTATGTCCCTTTTTATTCGATTCCTCTCATCTTCAAATCATTTATATGGTTTGGGAGGGAGATTTATTCGAATGGGGGAAGTATACGACGATTGACAAGCTGGCAACTCCTTTTAAAAATAAAAAAGAGAAAAATGAACGGAAACAAGAACTACTCTGAATCCATGGAGAAAACAAAACCACACTTAAGTTTAAAAGTAGAAATCATTGTCAAACCAACAACAAGTCTCAATTAAAACCAAAAGTAGTCCAAAAAAGATAAAAACTTATCTTAAGTCCTCCACCAAACTCTTGAAGTTCCTTTGAATCTCTTCAAAAAAATCAAAACTTATCTCAAGTCCTCCACCAAACTCTTGAAGTTCCTTTGAATCTCTTCTCTTTTTACAAATCATTGTCAAACCAACAACAAGTCTCAATTAAAACCAAAAGTAGTCTAAAACAAAAGATGTCATTGTCAAACCAATAACAAGTCTCGTCATTGTCAAACCAATAACAAGTCTCGATTAAAAACCAAAAGTAGTCTAAAACAAAAAGATAAAAACTTATCTCAAGTCCTCCACCAAACTCTTGAAGTTCCATTGAACCTCTTCTCTTTTACAATCAATTTCAATTAAAACCAAAAGTAGTCTAAAACAAAAGATAAAAACTTATCTCAAGTCCTCCACCAATCAAAAGTAGTCTAAAATAAAAGATAAAAACTTATCTCAAGTCCTCCACCAAACTCTTGAAGTCCTTTTGAATCTCTTCTCTTTTACAATACTCTCAATATAAAACTATAAATGAAAAGAAGGATAGATATGTGGTGCTTGAAAATCTCTCCAACTAACTCCTCGATTTTTGAACTTTCAAAACTTTTCCAGTACTTTCAGGACCTCTTTCAAAGTCTCAATCTTCTTTCTTTTATAATTCTCCAAAATATGTCTTGGTATCTTTTCAAAATGTGTCTTGATTGGATGTATTTCCTCAAGAGATGCATCCTTTCGCAATAATTTTTGTCCATGGTGGTTGTAACCACCATTTAAGCCAATAGGTGCCTCAAAAATCTTTTCAAAATTTGCAAAAATCAAATTTACTCGTCCAATAATTGCCACTGGTGCTTAAGCGTGGGGCCTCTAATGCTTAGGCACGGCCTTCTCTATTTACCCGGCGCTTAAGCGCCGGATCTGGCGCTTAGGTGCCAAAACACTTTTCCACATTTTTCAGCTATTTGCTCTAAATTAGATCCTTTTTCCCTCCTTTAAGAATTTTTCACCTTTTTAGTTTTACCTTAAAGAAAAATACAAAAATATCTTCCATTAAAGCGTAATATGTCAAAAATAGGTATAAAATGTGTCTAAAAATACTATATATTTTAGGCGTATCAGCAGCCTGTCAGGTAATGCTTCCGATTGGTATGCTGATTTTTCCAATGGATTAGTTAAGACATTCGTAGAGTTAGAACAATTAGTTGTGAAGAGATTTTCCAGAGCGCAACACCATGTTTCTATAGGAGAGCTCGTGATGGAAAAGTAAAAGCCCAACGAGACTTTGGTGGATTACTTCTTAAGGTAGAGACACCTTAACATGAAGTGTGAATCTCAGCTACAAGAACATGACGCAATTGAGATTTTACTCAAAAGCATTCATGGGCCAGTAGCTTTCATGCTCAAGGGGCTCACCATCAAATCCTTCGAGAAGCTACATAGCAAAGTTAGCAATTTTCAAGAAGAAATCAAACATATGGATTCTCACGAGAAATCCAAGGAAACTAGAGTATTTGAAATGAAGCCAGGAACAGTAGCAACTGTTGATAAAGGAAAACAACCAATGAAGATATATCCAAAAAAACCTTGTCAAGCTTCACAACATGCTCAGAAACAGAGTAGCCAGTCCAACCAGCGACTTCCTCAAGGAGGATCACCTCGAATAGGGAATAAGAGAATATCTTTGGCAGAACGACATAAAATGGTGTATTCTTTCAAAGATGAAGTCGTATCCAAAATGTTCAAAAGTCTGATGAACAACTACCAAATCCAAAAAAACATAAAGGGGTCGACAAGAAGGATTAACCAAATTATTGCCCGTATCACAGATTTTTGGGGCACACTATAGATGAATGCTTCATCTTTAAGGATTGGCTCAAGAAGAATCTTAAAGAAGGGAATATAACGATCCCGAAAGAATATTTAAAAGAACCTAAAAAAGGTTCTATAAATGTTATTTCGGTCGAACCAATCTCTCTGATTGATCTGTATACTAGATAAGATGGATGGAGTATGACTAGGGATGAGCTCAAAAAGGTCCTAAACCAAATACAAGATTCATCGAAACAATCTTCTGTATATACCAGAAAAGATAGATGGAATGTAGTCTGGAGTAAATCATCTAATAAAATATTGAACGAAATCCATAACGCATCAAAACAAACCTCCGTTCAGAATCTTAAGCCTGTCAAACCCGAGATGAGGATTTCGCCAGGAGATCTGTCGTCGTGAAAGATAAAGAAGAAGAAGAACACCATTACGAAGACTGATAGCACGGGGGGTAGGATAAGGGCTGCCTCTACTAGATTAGTTGCTTCAGATTTGGGGAAAAAATCCTTAAACCCCTGACTTTGTATGATTATCTTTGTACCCCTCTGAGGTCTTATAAATATAATGATTATGATTTTGACTATGTTTTAACTGTTTCTGGTGATAATGTAACTGATTTTGACCAATCTAGCCTCATTCTCGATTCTCAAAATGATCCTCAAATTGTACTTGAGTTTGATGAAATTCCTAACAAAATCGAAGAAGATATTGATGATACCGCTTACGACAGCACAAGGAGTGAGAAACCAATTCTCGAGTACCACGGTGCACTGCTTGCCATCAACTTAGATCTTTATGAAAAAAAAGAAACATCGAAAGATTCAACAATGATATCTCAAGAAGAAGAAGTTATAGAAGTGAAATTAAGGAATGGGAGAGTATTACCCCCAAGAATAGCTTCGACAGATAAAGGAAAACAAATAGCAACTTGAGAAGAACTATCTCCACCTCCACCAATTGAAGAACCACACAACCAAGAGAAAATTGGAGGATCATAAAAAGTGGATTACAACATGCTAGCTCATCTTAGGAAGTTTCCGAATAGATTAAGCATCTATGACGATCTGATTCTATCAAAGGAGATGAGAGAGTCTCTGGTTACAGCTTTGCTTGTCCCAAAGATTTGTTTAGCCTAGTTGGCCAGCACATCCTCGGATGAAGTTTTTTCGTTGAAAGAACAGCCTGGGGTAACCTTCGCAGACAAAGATTTGCTGCTTGGTACCACCGACCACCCTACATCCCTGTTAACATCGGCAGATTTGTGTTGTCCTGAGTTTTAGTAGATCTTGGAGCACCACTTAACTTGATATGTCTACGGACATTGGTCTTTTTGGATATTGAAGCTCAGGAACTTACGACCGATAAAATGATGCTAAGAGGATTCAACCAAAAGGGAGAGAGAGCCTTTGGATCCATTACATTGCTTATGAAGGTTTGAAAACTAGTAACAACCGCTATATTTCATATCATCGACGCTGAGATCTCTTTCAATGCTTTACTTGGTCGACCGTGGATTCATGAACACAACATGGTCTGTTGTCTCTACACCAATGCATTAAGTACTACAAAGAAGGACAAGAACATTACATCTTTGTATTCATGAAGATGCCACCTACTACGTGCCTCCGAAGAAAATTGTTTTCTCTCGCAAAATTGTCAAAATTAAAACTGAAGATTCAAAAAAATTACAAAGAGGAGGCCATTCAACTCTACTTCAGCAATCTCCCACCACTCTTTTACAACAAGTTGGTGGAGGCTCTTTTAGTTCGAGCACCCGAGGTCGAGTTTGGGGACGTGGACGAGGAAAAACCAACTTAGTCATTGAACGGACTAGGCCGACCATCTACATTAGTGATGAAGACAGTTCTGAAGATGAAATAATGATGACAAAACAGAAGAAACCTTAGTATGAGATATCCTTAGAAGATACAGAGAAAAGCGAATATGAGACAATGTATGATCGGATAAACCACTATGTGAACACCATGACCCTTACTCTGATTCTCCCTCAAAAGTTTGAGAGTTTAGAGGTCAAGAAAGTCATAGTGCTGGTTCAAAGATGATCAAGTTTTATCGTGCTTCTACCTCTATAGATCTTGAAAATCTTGTAAAGTTGGATGATGATCCCAATAAATTAATGGAATTGCCTTTTGGTTATTTTTCATCTTGTGTACAAAAATTAATTCAACAGAGACATTTGCTAAAACAAATAGCGAAAGATAAATTACAACTTTTTACAAAATTATGGAATGTTAAAAGTCGGACTCCCAACTCAAAAGTGGGTCTCGGATTTGGTACAGTCGGGCCACTCGATGATTCAAAATTTTGTATGGTTGTTACTAGTGAATTGGAAGGGGATTACCTTGATATGGAGGATGACTCTACTGATCAGCTGATAGATCATGCTCCGCCAGAATTTGAGGAAGAAATTAAATCAATTATTGATGAGTTGAAGAAAATTAACATCGGGAGTGGATAAAAACCCCGACCTACATTTATAAGTTCTCTACTCAACGATGAAGAAACTTTACAACTCATCAAATTTCTAACAAAATTCAAAGAATGCTTCACAAGCAGCTATGATGAAATTCCAGGACAATCAGCAGAGGTCGCAATTCATAAACTCGAGGTGGAAAAGAATATAACCCCAGTGAAATAATCTCCCAGAAGAATGCACCTCGAAATACAGCAACAAGTCATCACTGAGGTGAAGAAATTAATACACGATAACTTTGTAAAAGAAGAGCAATACCCCACATGGTTAGCTAACATTGTCCCAGTTAAGAAAAAAAATGGACAAATATGAGTTTGTGTCGACTTCAGGAATTTGAACAAAGTGTGTCCAAAAGATGAATTCCCATTACCGATACCAGAAATGATGGTGGATATCACTTCAACACATGAAATTTTCTCCTTCATGGACGGATCGTCGGGATATAATCAAATCGAGATGACTCCTGAAGATGTAGCACTTACAGCCATCAGAACACCGATCGGAATTTTCTGCTAATAGTAATACCATTCGGCCTAAAGAATGCTAGAGCAACATATCAACGTGCAATGACGAAGATTTTTGACGACCTCATTCGTAACTAGGTAGAATGTTACATGGATGATTTGGTCATCAAAAGTAAGCAAAAAATAAACCATTTGTATGATTTGAGGATCGTTTTCGAACGGTTATGACGATATGACCTTAAAATGAATCCCTTAAAGTGTGTTTTTGGCGTTACCTCCGAGAAGTTTCTAGGATTCGTTGTTTGTCATCGGGTAATCGAGATCAACCTAGATAAAATTAAATCTTTCTTGTAAATGCCTTCACCCAAAACTTTGAAACAACCACGTTCCTTCCAAGGAAAGTTGGCATATCTAAGACGCTTTATTTCTAATCTCTCAGGTAGGTGTCAGCCCTTCTTAACATTAATTAAAAAGGACGCCAAATTCATTTGGGAAGAGAAATGTCAGGAGGCCTTTGAGGACGTTAAGCAATATTTAATGAAACCTCCTGTCTTGGCAGCCCCTATCCTAGGGAAACCGTTGATACTTTATATTGTTGCCTTAGACGACTCTCTTGGAGCCCTCTTAGCTCAAGTCAGTGATAAGGGTAAAGAAAACACACTCTACTATTTGAGTCGCCGCCTAATACCGAGGGAGATAAGGTATCCACCTATTGAGAAGCATTGTCTAGCCTTGATTTTTGCTGCCCAAAAGCTTAGACATTGCCTGCTTTCTCAAAAGATTACCCTAATTTCAAAATTTAATCCGTTGCAATATTTGATGACCCGACCAACACTC
The DNA here is from genome assembly GCA_002079205.1 of Phalaenopsis hybrid cultivar. Classification (NCBI taxonomy): domain Eukaryota; kingdom Viridiplantae; phylum Streptophyta; class Magnoliopsida; order Asparagales; family Orchidaceae; genus Phalaenopsis; species Phalaenopsis hybrid cultivar. The sequence continues at coordinate 289,193 of JXCR01144351.1, forward strand.
TCCAGTCATCTAGCAAGATGGTCGATGATCTTATTGCAGTTTGATATAATTTTTGTTCCGCTCCGTGCCATCAAGGGACAAATTTTAGCACACTTTCTCGTTGCACACCCACTTCCAGCTGGGTCCCCTCTTACTAATGAACTACCAGATGAGCAGATACTACAAATGAAATTCTCTAGTGTGCAACGCTGGGAAATGTACTTTGACGGAGCATCGTCAACCAGAAAGGACAAAGGATCAGGCATAGTTATATCAGGTAAAGCAGGGATTGGATTAATCTTTACCACGCCATCTAAGTGTATTCTGAGGTTCTCATACCACCTAACAGAGCCATGTACCAACAATGAAGAATAACATGAGGCCTTAATCACTGGATTAGAGTTGGCAATCTCGATGGATATAACAGACATCGCCATCTATGGCGACTCACAACTCGTCATCTAACAAGTCATCGGACAATACAAGATTTTGAAACCGAGACTAGTAGAATACCATCAGTACACCATGAAGCTGCTAGAACAAATCCACACTGTAAGTTTCTACCAGATTCTTAGGGGAGATAATGCACATGATGGCGCTCTAGCAAAACTCGCAAAAGAATTGGCATGCCCCCCAGAGGATTCCATTGATGTTACAGTACAAGGAAGACAAGTTTTGTTTTGAATCAACATCAAACCCCACACAAGCTCAAGAAAGAAGAAGAAACGATAATTACGATTTCGGATATCAATGAAGATTGGTGCAAGCCATTAATAGAATATTTGCATACTGGAAAGCTGTCATAAGACAAGTTTGAAACACACCACATTAAAAAAAGGCTATGTCATACGCTCTAATAGGTGATGTCCTCTACAGGAGATCATTCAACCGAATGTGGCTACAATGTTTAAGCAAAACAGAAGCACAGAATATTGATAAAGTAGTACGTGTGAGATTGTGTGGTGCTCACCAGTCAGAGCCAAAGATGAAACTGAAGAACAAGAGGCTCGGATATTATTGAGCAACAAAGATGGCCGACTGCATGGATACAACAAGAAGATGCCACCCAGTGCCAGGTGCATTGGGTGGTCTTGCATCAGCCTTCGAATGTGCTACACTTGACTGTTGCCTTGTGGTCATTTGAGTGTTGGGGCACAGACATAATAGGTCTGATAGACCCTCCATCCTCCAAAGGATATAGATTTATACTTGTCGCTACAGATTATTTCTCTAAATAGGCAGAGGCAGTACCGTTACGAGACGTTAGGACTCATCACATCCTTCAATTCTTGAAAAGCCAAATTGTCTACCGTTTTGGAGCACCGCAAAGAATAATTTATGATAATGAGACAGCCTTTAAAAGTGCCAAAATCAATAATTTTGTCAAACGGCACGGGATAGATTTGAGATACTCTACAATTTACTATCCTAGAGGAAATGGCCTGGCTGAAGCCTTCAGCAAAATGTTGGTACAAATTTTAAAGAAAACACTGGACAAAAACAAAAGAGATTGGCTTAAGAAGTTACTAGAAGCTTTGTGGGCTTACCAGACAATGTTCAGGGCTCCCACTCAATGCACACCCTACATGCTCGTGTACGTGTCTGAGGTCATACTACCATGATAAGTTCATACGCTATCTCTCAGAGTCGCTGTCGCCGAACAACTTATAATAGAAGAAAGTGCAAAACACAGACTTGAAGAACTAGAGAATCTTGAGAGAAAATGACTTGAAGCACAATAACATTTGGAACTTTTCCAAGTGAAGATGGTACAAGCTCATGACAAATTGGTCCGCCCAAGGTCATTCAAAGTTGGTGACCTTGTCCTCGTGCTCAAAATACCCATATGCACACCACAAGATAGGTGGAAAATTCGAGCCTACTTGGGAGGGACCATTTATCTTTGAAAAGGTCTGTCTACGCAGGAGGAGCCTACCAGTTAGTGGATTTCCGTGGTGAAAAACCCATGTTGCGGATCAACAGAAGATACTTGAAGACATACTACGCAACCTCACATTGCTTGACATTGCTTGATTTGAAAATTTAAAATTTTTATTGTTCTGGGGTTATCTATTTGGCCAAATGTCTTTGACCAGGTCCAAAAATTTTGTAATAAAATTAACCTCAATTTAATGAAAATTTTTGAAATTACACACTTCAATTTTCTCCTTTTTAAGCTTGAAATTCTACTAAATTAAACGAAATATAAACATAAACAATTTTCTCACCAAAATAAAACTAAAATTTTCTTTAATGAACACTTTGTTTTGTTCTTGTTCAAGCTAAGTTTCAGTTCACTGATATTTTTTTCTATCTTCTGCAGAGAAATGTCAGGTCAGAGGTTGATCTTTGCTTTTAAAGATGGCTGGAACCTCACACTCAAAAAAGAAAGGACGCCGTAGGGCAGCACCATAGAATTCGACATGGACTTTAGCCAAGTCGACATGGACTATGAGGGTCCCCTGATGGACATGGTAGCAGGAAGGAAAGGAAGGGCTACCTTCACTGCTATGGTTCGACACCATAAATAGTTCCTCACTAAAGGAGAAAAATGTAATAGTACAACAAGACCCGATGCAGGGGACCAGTTGCCTACCGTCCATGATAGCTACACTGACCGGAGGCTTAGTCGTTGCAAATGATGAAAGACTTCTAGATGCACCTTTATGGAGGACTCAACGCAGAAACGCTAGCCACCAAAAACATAGGGCTTTCCTACACGAGGAGAGCAGATGACAGAAAAAGGCAGAGAACTTGCTCACCCCTACCCCAGAAGGGGATATCTATGATCCGGGCATGAGAGAGACCTCTTCCAGCCTTCCTGCTACAAATGATGAGTCAGGATTTGTCTCAGAGCTAGAAATACTATCAGCTTTAGATGTTCTTCGTGCGGGTTCCCTGACCTGCAACGTCGAAATACCAGCACGTACGTCAGCCACAGGGGCATTCGTGGAGTGCTCAGATTGCATTATCCTCCACCTAGAGTGCTACAGTACTTTAGAGGAATATGTATCTCTGATGATGGATTTCAGACCATTGATTAGCAGAACCATATGTCCCGTCGGGTACAGAGCCATATATCCCATCAGATATTCCGCTACAGATAGAGACAACACCAGCGTGAGTTCCCGCAAATGTTGAAATGAGGGAATATCCCTGACAGCCGCCAATCCTCAGTACGGCAGAATATTACAAAATAAGTAAGGTAAACAAAAGGAATTTTGAATTCTACAAAGAAGTGCAAGGAGAATTCATCAACATATTAGAAGGATTGGAATTATACATCAGAGTCTCTCAGAAAGTGATGAACGAAACATTCTCGACTGCATTTTTGACCTGAGAGATAGAGGCCGAGCAGGTCTGCTTATGGAAAGAACTTATTTTGAGCCAAGAAAGAGCATGTGAGGAAAAGGGAGGATCACTATTTAGTGCGGCTGCTGTTACAACTTCACCAACGATAGATAAGGAAATCCTCATGAGATTCTGAGACACGATCAGGTAGACCCATTACCTCCAATGATAAAATGGATGATTAAAAGAATGGTTTGATGGAGCATACTGCCAACTAGCTGTATTCTTAACAGTTGTATTATCAACATATATGATGAAGGAGACCGCATACCCCCGCACATTGACTATCATGACTTTGTGAGGCCTTTCTGCACAGTCTCATTCATGAGCAAGAGCAACATCATGTTTGGAAAAGAAATAGATATTATCGGCCCTGGTGAATTCAGAGGGTCCGTAGAAATTTTGCTACATGTTGGTTTAGTGCTAGTCTTAAAGAGCGGAGCAGACATTACCAAACACTATATTCTAGGGGTACGACACCATATGGTGTCCATGACTTTCCGGACGATGGATGATAACAGATTTCCATACAGACTCCGATTAGGCCTGGAGCTGGAAGAACTACTACCATACAAGCTATGAGAGGGTTGCACTTATAAGCACATGAAAAGGGAACTCTTGTCCTGAAGCTTGGCTCAAAACGTTAGCTCGATCAAGAGCTTGCCTCACTTGAGATAGACGCTCAGAGGATTCCTTTTTACTGCATTTCTGTTACAACGGATTAGACATGCTCAACCTATGATAAGTTCTTGGCATGGGATATTTTTGGATTTACTTTGATGCAGTCAGCATAATTGTACTTTTTGAGGCTTTGGCCTATACTCAATCTGTAACATTTATTGGAGAAGATTAATGAAATCTTTTTCAAAATTTTATCTATTTTTTCAATTTCCCTTTTTGGTGCGATGGATAAAAGCCACGAACCATACGTTGGTTCGAGATTACAATGAACAAAGAAAAAAACAACAAAAACTTAATAATAAAACTCAAATAAAACACTCTTTTGAAAATTAATCAACACATAAAAATTAAATTTTGGAAGACATATTTTGAAAATTAAATGTAATAAAAACAACAAGAAAAGAAAACAAATCTGTTGAGTCGATTCTCTAAATTTCGAGGTCTCTTACTCTTTGCTCGCGCAACACGACTATCATTGTCTACATTAACTCTTCAAATCCTTGTGAAATTTCACATTCTAGACAAAATCTCACAAAATTTTGCACATTTTCCTCAATAATTTCATCCTTTACATACGGCACATATCTTTGGATCCAAGACTTTCAATTCTCATTTTTTGAATTAGTCCTAACTTCTGATTTCCCCCTCCTTTTTAGATCGGTCCCTAACTTCTGATCCTCTCTTTTCAGATTAATCCTTAATTTTTAATTCTCATTTTGGAATCAATCGTTAACTTCTGATTCCTTTCATTTTGAGGTCAAACCTTAACTTTCGATTCTCTCTTGACATTGATCCTTAACTTTCAATTCTCATTTTGGAATCAATCCTTAACTTCTGATTCCTTTCCTTTCAAGGTCAGTCCTTAACTTTTGATTCATTTCCCTTGAGATCGGTCCTTAACTTACGACTCTCTCCTGAGATTGATCCTTAAATTTCAATTCTCGTTTTGGAATCAGTCCTTAACTTCTAATTCCTTTCCTTTCGAGGTCGGTCCTTAACTTTCAACTTTCTCTTGAGATTGATCCTTAAATTTCAATTCTCATTTTGAAAACAGCCCTTAACTTTTGATTCCTTTCCTTTTAAGGTCAGTCCCTAACTTCCAACCCACTTTTAAAATTAATACCTAAATTTTAATTCTGACCCTAGGATCAACACTTACATATTGAGTCCCATCCTCTATAAAAAATCTAAAACTTGATAACTCAAACCCACTCTCCATTCCCCAATGAAAGTACCTACTTCTTGATTTCAATAAAATATTCACTTGCTAATTCCCCAGTAGAAACAAATAGCACAAACAACTTCACACCTCCTTCTACGTCTGTTGACTTAGGAGTTTGTGTTGGTCTTGTTAATCTCGTCGGTCCACGCCAATGCGCGCGGTATGTTTGTCTAGCACACCACACTTATTGGGGGTCCATTTATTGACCTCACTTTTGGTTGAGGTTTAGATTTTCCTCTTTAGTAGCCTAAGGTCTAGCCATAAGACTTTCCTATTTACTATTCCTAGAATATTAGAAAAGAAACCTCACCATTAGAAACTTTAAACTCTTCCTTCCTCAACTTGAAGTTCCACATATTGGTCCTAACCTCTAGCACTTAGTATGTGGGATCAGTATGGGGGAGCTCAAGATGAGTCCCCATAGGATTATTTGACCTTAGGGTTGACCCTGGGTGCTAGGGCTACGACACTCACTTTCACTCACTACACTCACTCTCACTCACAATCACTCCCAACCTTAAACCCAAATTTTTCTAACTTTGGTCCCTTGATCCTTTGGGAGACTCATGTAGATGGTCCCATAAACCCACTAGCTCTAGGCTAGCGTTTAGCTAAGACTAGTACATAGAGGACCCAAATGGGGATCCATTGGTCCATAGCTCATTTATAGTGGTTAGCTCCCCAATTCTACCCAAAATATTCAACTTGGTCTTTTGCCCCAAAACCCACCCAAATTACCTAAACACCCTTAAATCCCAAAGCTGGTCAAAATCCTCAAATCCATTCAAAATATCCAATTTTTTTCAAAAATCATTTCAAACTTTTTGAAATTACCCAAATTACCCAAAATTACCAAAATACCCCAAATTGCCAAAATTACAAAAATACCCTTGGCACCCAAACCTTCCCAAAGCATCCAAAATCACTCCAAATGTCTCCAAAACCCATTTGGACCCCTTAATTGGACCCAATTTGACCAATTTGATCATTTTGACCAAAACCCCCAAATTGTCTTTAAAAGCCCAATTTTACCAAATTTACCTCAAATGTCAATTAATTTGGTCCCAATTTCCCCCAATTTCATTGCTAAACTCAAATTAACCCTTCATATGACCAATTTAAACTAAATCTAAGCATAATTGGCCCATTATTTGAGCCCAATTTTGATCTAAGTCAATCCCCAATTTTTGCCCTATGACTAATCCCACCAAATTAAACCCCATAGTAAACTCAATTTGCCTCAATTTGAATCCTAAACTCTTCATAATATTCATACACATCAAACTTGAACTTGAATTAGCCTTGGTGAGACCTCAATTTCATTTAATTTCAACCCAAATCCAAGAATCCCCAATTTTGCCCCAAATTGGCTATGTCTCCAAATTCCACCAAATTGATTGCCTTAGCCAAAATTGGCACCCAAAATTTATGTTGAAAACTCTTCATGATGTTCCCATTGACCATTTTCAATAATCAATTTGAACTTAGCTCAAGCCTAGCCCAATCTAGACCCAAGTGTAACCCAACATGACCAAAGTGACCAAAATTCTAAAATCTTCTAAATTAAATCCCCAATTGAACTCAAAATCACTTCAATCCTTCACCAAAAATCTTCATTACGATCATCTACACAATATTGATCAATCAATTGGGCTCAAAGTCATGGCTAGCCTAGCCCAAACCCAAGCTTTGGTCATTTGGATGGACCCACATTGGACCCATGCACCAAAATTGACCTAACCATGTCAAATTGGTCAAGGGAAGACCTCTACAGCCAAATTTTGGACCTTATTGACCAAGCTAAGCCCTATGGAACCACCCAAATGAGCCATGGAGCAAAGGTTCCCTAAATCAAGGGATTGGCTTCAAGATTTGCTTAAGCCTAAAGGTTTTTTGCTAAAACTAAACACCTACCCAAATAAATTGTTGTGATAGATTCCCCTGGCTCACCTGACCTCCTGAACACCTTCCCTAGCCTTGTTGGCCATCCTAGTCACCAAAGGAGCCAAAACTTTGAGCCACCGCCCAAAAATTCAAACCCAATTTAAACCTAGAGGCCACCTAATCTCATTTCAAATTTAGAGCTTCTCTGCTTTCCACATAAGTAGCACTTGGCACTTGAATTGAGACCCTGAGCTCCACCCTAAGTCCCTCTACTTAAAGCCCCTCCTCCATGACCAAAAAGAGGTGATTTAAAAACTTAAACAAAACTCTGCCAAAATTCTCCCAAACCCTCTAGCAACTAAGAGAAGTTCATCCCCACCATTTTCCCTCTCTACATCTCACTGTGAAGCCTCAATTTCACCACTGAAATCTAGGGTGTTTTTGTCCACTTCTCTAAACCCTACCAAGCTTCAGATTAAATTTTCCAGAAGCTTCCCTAGGGTGAACGAGGAAGATCCCCATCGAATCCTACTTGTCCTGGGCACTCTAACCCATTCCTAGATCGAGGCCGGATCACCTCTTGATCAAAGTCTTATCTAGACCCAACCTTAGTTTAAACTAAAGCTTGGAGGACGTTTGTGAGGTCAAGGTGAAGCTCATCAACTGATTTGATCGAGGCTACACCTATTAAACAAATGTGTAGCTCGCTTGTGAAGAAAACTTGAAATTCATAACAATGTAACCGTATAGATGTACTCTTCTTGAGTAGATGAAGATGTAGGAACAAACCCAAAGTGATTTGGTTGAGTCTAAACCAAGATCTTAAGGTTTGAAGTTGAACATTTCACGGGTTCTGGCTATCGGGGACGCTGACGGAGAGCCGTCTGACCAAGCGTGTATCAGATGGATGGACGAGATCGAGCTGGACGAGATCGAGCTGGACGAGATCGAGCTGGACGAGATCTTTGTGCGTGAACTGCGGGACGCGTGGCTGTCGAGTCAAATGGCGGCACCGAACCAAAAGACGATGCGTGGAGCTTCAGAGACGCCTAGGATGAGGTGGCGCCGCACTGTATAAATAGAAAAATAGAGATTTATTTGAATTATTTAAATGCCTTATCCTTAAAAATTCATATTTTTGCATAGAAAAATCACAAAACTAAAATAAAAATATCCTAATGCTCAGTGAACAAAGGAGAACAATGTGGAAATTGTTTGAAGTTTATTTGATGCATTTTTTTTTAATTAATTAAATACTATTTTGAGTCTTTTAATTCTCCATGCATGTAGACATTTCACCATGGCTTGATATTTTGACATGTTGTTACCTCTGTCTTAGGGGAGATTCCCTGATTTTTCTAATGTCCGAGACCTAGACAAAGATCCCTATTTTTCAAGTTTATGTCTATTATTTACATAAATTAACGAGGATAATTAGCATCTTGTTTAGAAAAATCTAAGAAAATTTTGGGAGGTTTTCCATGACCAGAGAACCCTTTAAAAAATGTTTCATGATCTAAATCATTAAGAACGTACCTAATTTCCATAAACCCTAAAATGCAAAGAAAATCAATTTTGAGAAACACAAACATCTAAGAGATTTGATTTTTAATCCCCACTGCAATTTGAAGTTCAGAGAACTCTACATAAAAATTTTAAAACATTTGGAGCTCATTTGATAACTCAAATTAATTTTCTAAGTTAAATGTTAATTTGACGCTAAAATAATTTTTTTTAATATTTAAAATGCAACTCAAAACATTATAAAAATTTGTTTTGGGAGTTCTCTGTAATCAGAGGAATTTTGTAAAAGTAAAATTGTAAATAAAGTAAAAAAAATTCATTTTTTTAAGCCTACTTTGAATATTTAAATAATTAAAAATTAATAAAAAACACAAAATTAATAAAATTCATGAGAATGTTCTAAATTATTTCCTAAGCACTTAGGAACAATTGGAATATTTTTCCTAATTTTCTAACTGAAGATATTGAATTTTAAAGCTTAAAATAATTTTTAAAGGCTAAAAATTGAATTTTTTCTTAATCTTTCACTTAAAAAAATTCTAATTATTCAAAGAAAAATTAGAAAATGTAAAATTTGTTTCTCTGGGTCCCTTGACCTTAGAGAGATTTAATAAAATGTAAAACTCAAATTCCCACATTTAAAATATTTTAAAATTAATTAACACTCTAGAACTTAAAATAATTGTAATAATTCAAATAAAATTCAAACAAATCATGAAATTTGGTCGAAAGGGTTCTCTGGTCTAGGTCTACCTCCAGCAAAAATTTCAAGGGGTTGGGCTTTGCTTTGGTCAAGTTATGGGATTTCCTTTAAAAAAATCATATTTTTGCATAAAAATAATATGACATTTTCTCCTCTGATGTCTTATTTGACCCATGAGTGAGGTGGGATAAAAATTCCAAAGTCATTTGAATTAAATTTGATAAATTATGAAGTGATGGAGCCTTAGGGGCAAAAGTGTAATTTTTAAAATTTAGCCTTAATTAACATTTAAGCTTAACTCAAGAAAGGAAAATGGGCAACCTTTGATCTTAATTAACATATTTTGATGATTGAAATATAAGGGATTAATTGGTAGAAACCAATCTCACTTTTCCCTAGTTTAAATATAAATGTGTAAATTCCTTAAATCATTAAAATTTGGAAGTCTATCAAATTTAATGATCCTAGACTTAGGGGTATGGTGTTGGGTGTTAATAACTCATTAATTAAATACCCCATTTTGGATGTTCAAATATCATTCAAAAGTTTTGATGATGAATTATTATCACTTAGAAATCTCCTTCAAAACGATTGAGACATTCACTAGAACCTTAAGGGCTTAGTAGTGACTTAAGCTAAATCAAATTTGGTTAAATAAGGATTAGAAAAGTGAATGTAATTAAAAAGTTGAACACCATCAAAACACTACAAACCCAAGCTAAAACTAAAATTGACTAAATGTCTTAATAACAATAATTTGCCCATTTTAAGGGTCTTCACCCACATAATTTTTAAATTGAGTGATAAATGATAATTACCCTACTCTTAGAGATCATTGAAACATCATTGCTTATTGAGCATTGAAGATATTTACAAGATGAATTATTAAGCAACGTAATAAGTTTAAATGAGCTCGAGGCTTTTTACGAGGTGGTGAGAGGGAAGCATGGACCTGCTTCTTTCTCCAAACCTGTTGCATGCCTCGGAGGTATACTAAACTTAATATGTTTTGTTTAACAAAAATCATCCTTAATCAAACTGATAGGGAGCCACCAAGATAGGATTTAGGATTTGGTAGATCATCAGAACCTTAGTTTTCTCACTTCATATAAAATGCCCTTACATGCATTTTTTAGTTTCAGGTGGTGGAACGAGAAGACTCGTCAGGTACACTTTTACAGTTTACGGTGCCATCCTTTTTCTATACTTTCCACACTGTACTTTCATGCTTATAAACTTGCATGTTAAACAACGATGTCACCCTGCATGAAAACTAAAGCTGTTAGAATAGCTGTAAAACCAAAACCAACACTAAAATCAACCAAGATAAAATTCACCACCACAGCATCCAAAATATAAGACAACTCAAAATTTAATCACAAGCATCACACAAAACAACAACTACAACTAAATTAATATGTCTCTATTGGATGATTGAGAATCCCTCGAAGAAGGTAACCTATGCTTGCTAACAAGACTTCCCATAATCTAAATGAAAGTATGAAACTCATTATGTTGAGTTTAGTAAATTCATTTAGACTAAGTGAATCCAATAGAAATTAGTGGTACCGGAACGAGGAAACCGTAGAATCCTAACTGGTGTCGCTTTAATCAACTTTAATATGCCTCATAACATTTAAAGAACTTCAGCCATAGGGCTCTCTGATTTGACAAGATAACTTGACTCACCAGAAAATTTAAACTCGTCACGGTAAGGAGCTTGGAGTTAGCACTGTGGGCAGCACGACCATCTTCAACAGCAAAACATGTCTTCCCTAGCTAAACTAATTTCCTTCCTTAGAATTAAACAAGCAAGCCATAGAAATTTGAGGTTGTTTGCTTATGCAACATAAATCCTCACATTATCTTTAGGCCTTTGTACAGCTTTGTTGTACAATATAAGACCTAACTCGTCTTGAGATTCTGAGGTTGTCGTTTGTCACGACTTAATACCTCACATCTTCCAGGCTATTTGTGTGATTGACTCACACAAATATAAGCCCTAAATAAATAAAATTTACAGGAATAAACATTCAAATAAATTCTCCTTAAAACTGAAGCCAAACCATAGGGTAGACTGGGAAGTCACTGAGGTTCTCCTCCAGATCTATGAATTCTCTTAGTTCTTCTTTCTTTGGGCTCTACAACAAAATGATCCAAATTTGAACTAATCCCTTTTCACACCTATATGTCTGATATCGTTGAAAAGTCTTATTCTTTGACCTCCTTGAAGATAATATTTCTTAATTTTTATCAAGAGTTTTCTTAGGTGACTTCGGTTATCTAAGATATAATTAACTATAGGGTCTTGCCCTTATAGGAAGCTTGTCCAAACCCAGCTTAATATAAACCCTAATTAATTCTTCATATTAAATAGGAGGATTTTTTGGCAAATAAAAAAGTATCATAGACCAAAAGGACGTCATATATTTCTTAGTTTATTCGATCGAGCCTCATTCTCAAGTCTTGTGTTTACCTTTTGGGATAGATATAGGATTTGAGATATAGTACTCTTACATTTAAACTATGAAAAATATGGGGTTAATTTGATTTCATATTTTTCTAAAACTTGTACATGTAAATTAAACGTCCTTTCGAAGCAGGTGACGGAATTTTGATTCTAGTGACCGACAGCTTCCTACGGGCACTCCACAACCAAAATAGTGTCGACACCCTCAACACATATCGGTGGGTCCGAAGTGGATGTCTTGCGCTATAAGAGTCAACACGTGCATCAAACAATGTTCCTTAGTGCTCGAGCGGACACCCTACACTCGTGACATCAAAATTGATTCCAACAAGGCCACTTCTTGCGACATATAGAGACAAACCCAACGATATAAAAATCAGTTAAATATGAATCAAATCAAACATAAATCAAGCTACTCAACTACTTTCAGAAGTTTTTAATGCATAATTAAAAGGTCAAATGGGCTCTAAATCTAACAAGCTTATAGTCAAATTGAGCGTCTCGATAAGAGAAATCTGATAAGCCAAAGATCGTTCAATTCTACCATCATTAAGACACTCAAATGTTCATCGAATTTTGTCAAATCGAGAGAATCACTCCTGTTCAACGGATAAAGTGGTTTGAAATCCTTACTTAATTGCTTTGAGGCCTCTCACAGATTCTATAAGTTGAGCCCTAAGCCTTTCTTTAGAGGAGGGAGGAAACTAAGAGCCAAAAGAAGATTGACGCTTGGAGGGGGAGTGATACGCCTAAATATTACCTACTTTTTCATATAATTTTTATGCTCAATTTTAATGATTTTTAATGATATTACACTTTAAAGGAAGGTATTTTGCATATTTTTAGTTTCAAGTACAAGAAATGGACTTTTGGAGAAAATGAAACAAAAATGATGTAATTTGGAGTAAAAAAGATAAGAAAAATAATTCTGAATTGGCACATTTTGATATGTCTTTCTATGTTTTAATCTATATTACATTTCTCAAATATTTTTGAATGAAATTTCACTTTAAATAAAGGTTGCTTTCATGCTTATTTTATAGGAATATCTGTTAGGAGCAAAACACAACTGAAATGGGGCGAATTATAGCTGAAACGGAGTCAAACGGAGCAAAATAGTGGAGCTGCTACAGAGTGGCGCATAATGTGCCAAACTGGCACATGATGCTCCAAAATACAAAGAACTAGCACATGATGCGCTAGAGACGAATTTTGACGGATTAAGGTGGTTCGAAATGAGTTTTGGGCAAATTTTCTAGGGGAAACTTATTCTAAACACTCATTGGAGTGATTTGATGCATCTAAACAATTTAGAAAGTTCATTTATAAAGGGATATGTCTCTTGGATCAATGGACATGTATTTTGAATTCAAAAAGTTAACTTTTGGATAAAATTTTGGAGGGAATTTTGAATTCTTTTTGGAGGGAGGCAACCTTTTATAAAAGAGAGGAAAGTCAAGGGCTTGAAGAGGTGTGAGTGGTGTGTGTGTGTGTGTGGCGTGAGAGAGAGTGCCTACAGCTTGGAGATTTTTTTTAAGGATTATAAGAGGAGAGGGAAGGTGACAGATTTCTTATTCATTACATTTCTATGAGAGAATTGAGAGTGCTTGCAAGGAGAGAAAGACTTGAAGAGAACTTATAAGGATTTGATTGGGAAGAATTGTGAGATAAGTTGTGTCTTTTATTTTTTTGTTTTGTAAACATGTTTTTATAATTGAAATCTGTGTTTTGACGTATCTTTCTCATGAATTCTAAGTAGTCTTCTTTATCCTTCTCCTTACTTTGAAATATGATTTTGTGAAGAAGTAATTTTGTTTCCCATAGTTTTGAATGCTAATAATTTGTGATGATTTGAACTCTAACCTTCATTTATTTTTTGATTTGGCCAATTTAAATGTTAAAATGTGTTGAGAAATATATGTTCTCAAAGGGCTATGGTTTCTACAACATGAGGAGAATTACATTTGATTTCATGAGAGAGTATGTCATCCATGAAATTGAGTGCAAATAAATAGGGCAATATAATTTGTTGGATGCAGAATTGGAGATTTTAAAGTGACATATTAAAATCCCTCATTTGGTTCAGTTGATTGGAAACTAATGTGAGATTGTTAGCCCTCAGGTGAGGGAGTAGTGGAAGCTCTTGAGTGGCAGCTGATATCCTCCTAGCCTAACTACGGAATTAGGGACCAAACTCTGGATTAATCAATGTTCTTTATAGCACTTAGAAGAGGGTAAAGAATAAGATTGCTCCTATTTGGCACAAAATAATTTTTATATATTTTTAAATAATTTTAATTTCTTCACAATTCATATACTCATTGTAAAGGGGAATGATGATTTCTTAAATTTAAACTCTTCGTCAAAAAACTTTGTTTAGTCTTAGTAAATTTAACTTTGAATTTTAGAAATTAGTTTAGTAAACTTTGTTCTTTTAGTTACATTTATTTAGCATTCATTAAACACATTTTAACTTGTCTTTCTTACTTTAATTTTTACAGTTTGAATATTGTGATTTATGTTATAATCATATGAATTTCTATCTTCCAAACTAAGACTTGATAGTAGTATAATAAAATTAGCCTAAGGGTTTTCTTACTGCGCTTCTCTGTGAGATCGATACTGGGGTTTTTAATGAAAGTTTTATATTACTTGAAGCGACATATGCAATTGCGTAGAACCACTAGTGTGTGAAATATTTTATATATTTTATATAACATTTCTATTTTGCACATTAAATACTTAATATAAATTGGGTCAAGANTATATGAATTTCCATCTTCCAAACTAAGACTTGACAGTAGTATAATAAAATTAGCCTAAGGGTTTTCTTACTACGCTTCTTTGTGGTATCGATACTGGGGTTTTTAATGAAAGTCTTATATTACTTGAAGCGACATATGCAATTGCGCAGAACCACTAGTGTGTGAAATATTTTATATATTTTGTATAACATTTCTATTTTGCGCATTAAATACTTAATATAAATTGGGTCAAGATTTTGGCCATATTTTTTAAAGCTAAATTACTGCATAGTTTTAAGACGGGTCAAGTTTTTTGCACTGTCACTGAGGATTTAAATTTGCATCAAACAACCAGAAAAACGACTCACACTAGGAGCGCATCAGAGAGCTGAAATCCAACATCACTTATGCACCACAAATTTAGTGAATTCCTCCCACTCTTGCAGCTACCGACCATTATCGAGCACCATCCTTCGACCACTATCGGTCATCTCTGACTCATTGCAATGAAACCCCTTGCAGAATCCCAACATACATTACAGAGTAATGAGTCATCTTATAGAATCACACCCATCATACATTTAATTGACACACCACAATAATGTTCTAACAATGCATCACACACACAATGGAACGCCTTGTAAAGACAATGTATTAATGCACCCCGAGTATGTGGCAACAAAAAACCATGATGATGACATAATAACGCACCCCACATATGTTACAATGATGCCTCTCGAAGAGGTGTATCAATTCTCAACATACATTACAGAGTAACGAGACATCATACATTTAATTGACACACCACAATAATGTTGTAACAATGCATCACGCACACGATGCAACAACGCCTTGTAAAGGCAATGTAACAATGCACCTCAAGTATGGGGCAACAAAAAACCATGATGTTGGCTTAATAATGCACCTCGAGTATGAGGCAACAAAAAACCATGATGATGGCATAATAATGCACCCCACATATGGTGCAATGATGCCTCTCGAAGAGGTGTATCAATTCACCTTGAAGATGGAAACTTTTTAAAGACTCCTAAAGCACTCTCCTTGTAGCCCTCCACCAAGAACTACATGAGCAACTATGACCTACATGGTGCACAACTCCTTTAATTCTGGAGTATGGCCTCTATGATCTATGGATGCCACTACAGCTCACCACTACAGCCTATGTGAGAAATTTGGACCTACATGGTGCACAGCTCCTTTAGTTGTCGACTATGGCCTCTGCGACCTGCAGACATTATCATAGTTCACCACTACTGCCTGTGTGAGCAATTACAACCTACATGACTCATAAATTGTGTAGCTCCTTACCCTAGCCACTGCAACCTACTGACATAATAACAACTCGCCATTACGACATATGTAATCAACTGCGACCTACGTATTCTACAGCTCGTGAAGCTCACATCCTGTCCCTTCAGCCTAGTGTTGTCATCATATCTCACTACTACGACCTACGTGGCCAAATATGGCCAACATGCCTCACAACTTATGCAATTACTAACTCCAACCTCTATGGCTTACGAAATTCTTCACAACTCTCTACTACGGCTCATGTGATCAACAACGACCTATGTGGCTCACAGCTCGTGCAGCCTGTGACAATCATCATACCTCCCCACTACGCCCTCTGTAACTAATAACTACTTACATCACTCACAGCTCATGCAGCCTCTGAATTTTCCTTTGCGACATACAGATGATGTAACAACTCCCCACTATGACCTACTTGACCAACCAGATCTAAGTGACTCACAACTAGTACGACTCTCGACTCTTACCACTGCGGCTTATAGGAGTCAGTATAGCTCACCATTACGGCCTACAGATCCACCTAAAAATAACATATTTTTAGTGTACATTTTATGTTCATTTTAAGTCTATTTTTTATGGTATTGCACTCTTAAGGAAAGTATTTTACATTTCAGGTACATGGAATGGACGTTTGGATAAAATGAGGACAAAATAGAGCAAAAAAAAATGTTTTTGTATGGAGTTATAGCGCCATCCTTAGCGCCATAGCGGTAGTAGACAGGCTAAATGGGTGATATAGCGTCCCAGATTGGCGTTATACCTCTAGTAACCAACTTTTTAAAATATCCATTGAATTTGGTCAAATTTTGAAGGGGTTCTTGAAGTGACCCTTGGTGATTTTTAGTTATGTTTTAATAGGGCCAAATTTTGGATGAAAAAAGAATCTTTTTTGGGTCATTTTTGGGTCATCTTTGAGAGTTCTGTTGGAGTCTAGTGTGTGTGTGTGTGAGCCTTTGTTTTATGTAAGAGTTTGGAGATTAGCTTTAAGGAAACTTCAGGATCTGCTTGGGGAGAAGAAATAAAAATAAGTATTTTGTATTTGTGTTTAAGTTTTTGTTGTAAGACTTGAATTTCAATACAAATTATGTGCTCTTGCTTTATCTCCATGAATTATAAGTAGTTCCCATTCTTTCTCCTTGCATATGAAAATTAATCTTGCAGGATGAGAATGATTTAAGGATCTCTTTTTATTTTTAAAACATTGTGATAATATTTTCACCGATTCTTCATTGACTTTGCAAACTGGTCATTTGTATCTTAAAATTTGTTGAGAAACATAATGACCGGGAGAGCTATGATTTCACCAACTAGCGAGTACCACATTTCATCTTGGGCAGAGCCGTTGCAATCACTTGAGGGGAGTGCAAGCAAATAAGGAGATAAGTTTTGATGGGTTTAGAATTGATGTTTCTAGAGTGAAAGACTAGATTATTTTATCAACTCGGTCTAGAGTTTTGATCATAAGAGTCTCTATTAGGTCTTATAGATACGACACAGTGGATAATCTGGAAGTGAGAGACCAGAATCTACTCAACACTAATACACAAGTTGGTAAGAGACTCTAGGTTAGCCAATGTTCTTTGCAAACACTGAGATCGGGTTAAAAATAGGAATGCTCCTATTTGGCACAATATAACATTTTATATTTTTCATCATTCAATTCCTACACTGATTAACATCTCTTTGCAAGGGGAAAGATCTTTTCATAATATTTCAAACTCTCTTTTAAAGTCATTTAAACTTTATTAGTCTTTTAAACTTTATCAGTCTTTTAATCTCTGTTTTTATTTTCTGCATAAATTTAGTGTTAAACTGTTATCAATATTTCTAAACTTTTTTTACTATTGTGATATATGTAAGTTAGATAAAAGTTTTGTAAGTGAGTAGTATAGAATTTCGGCTTTCCTCATTGGATCGATACTGAGATTTTTAAGGAAAATCCTATATTACGTGAAACGATGCGTATACTTCCGCAGTACCCCTAGTGTGAATTTTTATTATTTATTTTCATTTATTCACACTAGCCACTGAATATAATTTGGGCCAAGTTTTTTGCAATCATTTGGAGTTAAAAAATCTGCGTAGTTGCAAGTTGGGTAACCTACATGACCAATTACAACTTATGTGGCTCACAGCTTCTGTAACTTTCTATTACAATCTCTATGGCCAATCTACTCTTCTGAAACAACCATCTGTGGTGTACATAGCCAACAATTAACATGAATTTCAACTACGACCTCTGCGATAAGCTGGAGCTGCAGCCACTATTTACAACATTCCTGACATATTACTGTCTTCATAGCAATCTACTACGGTCATTGCAACCTGCTATCACCAAGAAGTACATTCATTAAAGCTAGACTATGACTATTATTGATGAACAATTGTTATGCATTTATAATAATCAAATTTTTAGCTCAATCTTTCCTAATTTATGAGAAGAGTGGACATGTGTACTCAAAATTAAAAATAATGATTTATTTCAACTATGCTAGGTCTCGTGATTTTTTCCCCTTTACAGGGTTTTTCATATAAAATGCCAAAGTTTCTCCTTGTACTTCTCGTTAATTACCTGAATGTGTATTGAATTTTCCTGCAATTCTAAAATGATAATTCATTACTCTAATGTCGTACACCTTTCGACACACATCAAGTCCATACATTGGTGGATAGTACTTTTAAAAAGTCTAGGATTTGATGATTGTTCTTGATCATAAAAGGAAGGTGTATAGAAGCTAGGGGTTTTNTCACCATGTGTATGAGTATGGAGTTGCCATCTAACAAAGTAGAGGCCGTCCATCCATTCCCATTGCCATAGCAGAACAAATTAAGGGACTTCTCAAGCTGCGCAAAGGAAAAAATCCAGGCCTTCCATATCTCTACAAAAAATCCAGGCCTTCCATCTCCCTTAATAAATAAATGAAAAAAATCACAACTCCACTGCATCAAATTTCAAAACAGCCACACACTCAAAATGAACAAGATACAGCTCCATTGCATCAAATTTCAGGCAAACAAACTCTTCAGCTTTCTTTAATCAAATGGAAGTTGTTGGAATGAAAGGAAATGAAAATAGAACTAAAAACAGCCACAAGCTCACCTATGCTACCTTTCACAAATAGAACTCAAAACAGTACAAGTTCTCAAACTCTGCAAGGGAGAAAGGTTCCAATTTCTATCAATCTCAAAGAACAAATAAGTCATAATAATCATCACCCTCAACAAATAAATCATAATGTTTCAGAAATAAATATACATGAAGAGCTGTCATGTGTAGCCTGTAGGACTATATTTCCATCTCAGCAGGATGCCAGGAATAATGCCCAAATGAAAAAAAATTACAACTCCACTGCACCAAATTTCAAAATTGCCACACACTGAAAATGAACAGAATGCAGCTCCACTGCATCAAATTTCAGGCAAACAAACTCTTCAGCCTTCTTTAATCAAATGGAAGTTGTTAGAATGAAAGGAAATTAAAATAGAACTCAAAACAGCCACAAGCTCACCTATGCTACCTTTCACATATAGAACTCAAAACAGTACAAGTTCTCAAACTCTGCAAGGGAGAAAGGTTCCAATTTCTATCAATCTCAAAGAACAAATAAGTCATAATAATCATCACCCTCAACAAATAAATCATAATGTTTCAGAAATAAATATACATGAAGAGCTGTCATTTGTAGCCTGTAGGACTATATTTCCATCTCAGCAGGATGCCAGGAATAATGCCCAAATGAAAAAAAATTACAACTCCACTGCACCAAATTTCAAAATTGCCACACACTGAAAATGAACAGAATGCAGCTCCACTGCATCAAATTTCAGGCAAACAAACTCTTCAGCCTTCTTTAATCAAATGGAAGTTGTTAGAATGAAAGGAAATTAAAATAGAACTCAAAACAGCCACAAGCTCACCTAGGCTATGCTACCTTTTACATATAGAACTCAAAACAGTACATGTTCTAAAACTCTGCAAGGGGGAAAGGTTCCAATTTCTATCAATCTCAAAGAACAAATAAGTCATAATAATCATCTCCCTCAACAAATAAATCATATTTAGTACATGTAAAGAGACCTTTCACCCCTCCATCCCTGCAAAGAAGATTTTCAATAAGCTTAATATCATATAGGCAAATGGTTTATTCATGGCAAACAGGACTAAACAGCCCCTCAGAGGCATTAATATGCTGCAAATCCCTTATAATGCATACTTGTGTAAGACTTTATAATTTGATGAGAAGAAAATTTTTCATGCTCGTGTTAAGCCAAAAGGCTAAAGCAAACAAGTTTTTTTTTTAAATTTAAAAACAGAAAATTCATAAGGATTTCTGAAAAGGAAAAGCCAAAAAACAACATTAGAAAAAAATAAAATTGATCCCAAACAGCCCTAAGAAATNTTTTAAAAACAGAAAATTCATAAGGATTTGAAATATGTTTTTTTTATGTAAAACATTAAAAATAAGAAAAAAAAATAGAGAGATTAAATAGGATTATGTTCCCTTCTTATTTTCTACTCTGTTTTTGTTTTGTTTTGTTTAGGTTTTGATTTGGAGCAAAATATGTTTGTTATGTTGAAAACAAAACACTTTATTTTTAAAAATATTGAAAACAACTTTTAGTTAATTTGAATATCACTGAAAGTTATGTATTTACATATAAATACCACAATTATTATGTATTATCTATCACCTAAACATTGATTTTCACATGTATAACACTTCAATTTTTCATATCACATCAAGAAATACCAAGTGGCCTTTACTCTTTAAGTATAGACAAAGTGGTATAGATAAAAAAATCAAGATTTANAAAACCCAAACATTGCGTCAGAATGACTTGAGGAACTGGCAGAATCAATTGCAGATGAAAATCTCTCATTAGAAACATTGCACTCAACAACATAATCTGCATATATTTCCCACAAGGCATCTTGAACTGTTTTTAGATTTTGCTCAACCTCGTCGTGTGCGTATATCTTCGGGAATGTGTAACTAATAAATTTTAGTTTTAGTTTAGGATCCAAAATTGCTGCAATAGACATAAGAAGATTACATTCCCCCAAATATTTATTGAATTTGATTTNAAAGCAGCCATAAAACAATATTTTAAAAGTCTCCAAAACAGCCCTAAAATGGTGCTTTTAGGGTCTCAAAAACAGCACTAAAACACTGTTAAAAATGTCTCCAAAACAATGCTCAAAACATCCATAAAGTGATTTTTAAAATTTGCAAAAGAATGTCACCAAAACAGCACTGAAATAATGCTTTTAGGGTCTCAAAAACAGCCCTAAAACACTCTTTTAAATGTCTCCTTAACAGTGCTCAAAACAGCCCTCAAGTGATGTTTTTTCATCTGTAAAACAATTCACAAAACATCCCTAAAATTATACTTTTACTGTCTCAAAAAGCAGTCATAAAACAATATTTTAAAAGTCTCCAAAACAGCCCTAAAATGATGCTTTTAGGGTCTCAAAAANTCACAAGGACTTCTTCCTTTTGCCGGAAAAAACGCAACTGGAGATGAGGCGTTTGTGGCGTAATGTATATATATATATATATATTGCACAGGAAGCGTCGGGTAGTATTCATTTTGGGCCTGAAGCGTGCGGAAGAAGAGAGAGCTTTGGGGGGGCTGATGAATTTGACATGGACGGTTGAGATGGATGTTTCACGCTGGTTGAGGATTGGTGACGTGGCTTTTTACATAAACGATCTTAACGGCTGCTATTCGTCGTCAGTGTTAGATTTGGATTGCCGCGAAATTTTTTTAAATTAATAATTTTAGAAAAAATAAGAGATAATTATTGTTATCTCAAGAAAAGTTAATCATTAAACTTAAAGATTTTACTGGAGGCAATTGAAGAGAATCTAATCGCATTGTTGAGCAATAATCAATTTATTTTATTGATATACTGATATTCCAATTACTATAATCATTATTTTGATGTTTGAATTCCTTAAAATAAATATCTCGAATGTGAAACAATTGAAAAAATTTTACGGTCCATTGGGGGCAACTTACTTGGCACCGTGCATTTTGAAAACGCCTTGATGCATCACTGCTGCTTATCGTAATAGTGTAATCAACATTTCTTATAAACGCGGCTGCGGACTCGACCCCACAGCTTGCGTTTCTTCGCACGTCTATTACCTTGCTGCCCCTCTAGACTGCGTTCTTTTGCACGATTTCTGCCTTAGGTGTCTGACCCGACCCGCAACTATGCAGTTATTTAGTTTCCTGACAAAAAAACTTAACCCGATTTTTTTAGGCGACTAGAGCGCAAAAATGAATATGTTAAAGAAATTAAAATTGATTTATATTTCACACACTAGGGGTTCAACGCAAGTGCACGTATCGTTTCAAGTAATATACGGCTTTATTTAAAAACTCTCAGTATCGATCCCACGGGGAAGCAAGGTAAAAAATCCTTAGGCTAATTCTAGTCAACTACTATTAGGTCTTACTTCTGAATTTTCAAATGGTTCAGTTTTCCTAAATTTCTTAATTTACTATAAAATTAAAGTTAACTAAATTAAATAAAAACTTAATCTAAGGAGATTGGTTAAATTTTAGAAAATTCTTATATAATCAAAATCTCCTTACCCTTGTGATGATAACATAATTAGTGCATAAATCAAATGTTTAAAGGTTTCAATGTAATTTTGTGACAAATAAGAGCATGCTTATTCTTTACCTTCTTCCGAACGTATAAAGAGCATTGACTAATCTAAAATTAAGTTCCTAATTGATATGGTTTTGCTAAGTAGATTCTAGCCTCTCACTTTTATATTACCTACTGTGCACTCTCTATAAGACTAACCAGACCTTAAGTTCTAAACTAAAAACCAAATTGGTTAAGGTTTTAGCCGATCACTCTAGAGTCATCAATTCTACACCCATCAAAATTTATCTCTCTATCTATTTGCACTCCCATTTGAACTTGACTCCCCTCCATCTTAAGGGTTAGTGTGGTTTCACTTAGTTGAGAATTACACTGTCTTTACGAATTCTGTTGCAATTACAACAAATTTTAACATTACAACAGCCTAAATTGTAATGTAAATGATGTTCAAGTGGAGTAGTATTATAATTTTGAAATAAAAAAAAATCTTCAAACTATTCTAATTCTACACATAATTAATTCTAATCGCAAGGACAATGAGTAAAGAAAACTACTCACTAAGTATGGAGAAAGCACACGGATTCTTCATTGCAAATCAAATTTAAAAACACACAATTATATTGCAATAATTCAAAGCAAATACCAAAAAGAATCGAATTAGCTTTACTGAAGATTCATGCTCTCCTTGCCCGCAAATAGCAATCCTCTACACTTCTTCCAAAGTCCAAAAAGTTTCCAACCTCCACACGCACACGCACACACTCCTCTTTTAAGAGGCACACCCCAAACTATCCTTTTTCAACCCGCCAATGGTCACATTAAATAAAGTTTTAAGAATAACTAAGAGTCATTTCAAGGACCTCTTTAAAATTCATGCAAATTCATTGCAAAAAGACCATAACCAATTCTGGCACATAGGCGTCAGCCTTTGGGTAGCTACTTGGCGCCTTTCTCATTTTGCTCCATTAGACTCCTTTTTGCTCCGTTTTCACTCCGTTTTCATCAAAATTCTATTTCTTGTACCTGAAACCAAAACACACAAAATACCTTTCGTTAAAACATAATATCCTTAAAAATGAGTATTAAATATATTTATAAAAGCAGCTCAATTTAAGGCGTATCCATTCCTCCAAACATAAGTTATTTGTTCTCAAGTAACAATACAACTTTTAAAAGTATATTAATTTTTGTTTGTGGGTTTCTTTAAGAAAACATTAAAATTTTGTTCTAAAAATGTTATAGTCCAATTTAGAAGAATTTCTAGTAAATTAGATGATATCTAAGGTATTAGAATATTTAGTATTAAACTTAGGATTCGAAATTTACTATTTTATTCATAAATAATTAAAAATTTTCCAAAATTTGGATTCTTAGAAAAATATTTATTTCATAATTTATGACTTCTAAAATAAATAATTTTACTAATATTTTCTAAAATTGAGCTTAGGATTGATCTTAAGTTTTCTTCCTTAGAAAAATTCAAGTGAAATCAACTTTTAATTATGTCTTAATCCTCCAGCTTCTCTCCATATATTTTCTTTTTACTTTTCTTTTTCTTTTCTTTTTCTTTTCTTTCAGGATATTTTTAATCCTTACTCTTTTATATGAGGATTACCATATCTGGATATGCCTTTAATAATTTTAAATTTTATTATCCATTTTCTAAATTTAAAAACTTTTTTTTATCCTTAACTTAAAATATAGTATTACAAAAAGAATTTTTAATAGAGTATAAATTCCTTAAGAATTATTATTCTAAAATCCTTAATTTTTTTTAAAATTCAATTTTTTCTACTATAAACAGTAAAATCATTTCCCTACTATTTTCTACTAAATATCTTAACTTAAGTTTCATCCCTTTTACGAAAGTCCTTACTAAGTTTTTCTATTGCATTTCTATAATTAAAATTTTAGTAATATTAAGATTACTCCGCATAACAAAAATTATTTTTCAAATAAAATTTAATTCTAGTTTCTTTCAGACATGTAAAGTTTAACTTTGAATTTTATTTTTCTTCCTCCCACAAACATGAATTTATAAATATTTTTCAATAAGCACAGATAAATATTATAGGGAGAAAAATTAAAATTTATAAATGCATAAGCAGGATTAATTGACTGCAAAAAAAAGTAAATATAGCCTAAACATGCTTGCAATTAAGCTAAAATAAAGTATACAAGTAGTGAAGGTACTAATCATAAAAATAGACATGTATAATTTTTAGGATTGCAATGTAATAGAGGGAATTACTATATAATAAATAAGGCATGAATATAAATATAAGTGTGCCTAACACAAACAAAATTAGCATTAATTTCATAAAAACATAGATATAGGCATAGTTCACTACACGATCAAGGTATCAATCTATACAAATAACAAACTCTAAGATACCTACATAACAGAGTAAGACACATAAACAACTACCCCAACTTACATCATCATTTTCTTCCATTTCTTCATACATGGGTTGATGATGAGTAAAATTTGATAATGCGAGTATTCAGAAAATTCATAGTTCATACCTCCTCCAACCCATTGAATCTTCTTAAACATTTCTAACATGGATGCATAATATTGAGCCTTAAAATTTCAATTGAACTTTTTTTTCTTGTCCAAATGTTTATCAAATTCTGCATTTTCAAACATTTGACACTGTATAGAAGCCATGTCTCTTTCAAGTATTTTCAAACATTCTAAAATATGCTCTAGATTTGAAGAAGATCCATGAGAGGCTCGCGATGCTGATGGTTGAGAAGAAGATGGGAGATCGGCTCTGCTTGCTATGAATTCGATCCCAATATGCTTCTCGTAAACTTCTACATTTTTCTCTGATATTGGCTTCAAAGGATGTATTAATTCTTCCTAACTTTCATATGTAACTCCAGACTGTTCACACATAGCAAAGATAAGGGAAGGATATCCCAATCTTGTAGAAGAACTTCCTGTAGCAGTACTGATAATTAACTTATAAATGAGAGCTCTAATGTTTATCCTCTTCATGCTTTGAATACAAAATTTAAAATATTCCTTTCTCTTGAAACTTCGCTTTATTTAGTTGTAGGTAAAAGTTGGACAGCTATGAAATAATGTCATGCTTTTGAAGTTGCATTGAGCTTGGAGGAGGAAAATTTTACCTTGTGGTCGTTTCCGATTTTCCAAGCTCCCCGTTCGTTAGTTATATAAGCAATTATTTCATCCATTTGTGTATTGTTTGGTGTGAAAGTAGATGTGTAACAATATTGAACATCATCCAACTGTTAAAATGCATTAATCCTTTCTGGAGAAAATTTCACCTTTCTTTCATCTACAAACACAACGTCACCAAATAAGTCATGAAGGTTAGCATAAAATTCACGAACAAAAGAAATAATTGCTACGAAAATAGTGTAGCAGAGTACTTCCCAATCGTGCAAAATAATTAAACATTCTTTATTACCTCCCGAGTTAGTAAAATCTCTATTTGTTATAAGCTTTCAAGTATGAAGCATATTGTAATACCTGTCATGAGCCTTCACACAAAAAAACTTCTTTCTATAAAAAATGCTCTTACCTTTGTCTTTTTATCCCCTGTTTTTTCTTCGTGATGCTCTTCAAAGATGTTGAATCTTATCCCTTTATAATACAAGAATAAAAAGCACTAAAACCGTCTAAGACACCACACAAAAGATTTATAAAGAAGGGTGAATTCCACATGGAGGGGACACCCATATATAGGCACCATTTTCAGGTTTATAGGAGCCAATTATAGACATCATGACACCAGTCAAAATTTTGGCTTTAGCACCTAGGCACCAATTTTTAGCGTCACGATGCAATTTTTGAGTGCTTAGGCGCTAGTGCCTAAATTTACACTATTTCACCATAGGTGTGATTAACATGTCTCAACCTCATCTTAACCATTAAAATTAGTGTTTCGTGCATCAACTCAATATATTGGTCTCATAACACACAATACTTTTGACATAACACACATCACAACAATAAAACAATCTAAATCAAACAACTCTGATAACTATGAGTTGTCTCCCATAAAGTGCTTGGATTAACTTCACCAGCCCAACAAAGAGTTCCTCCAAGATCAAAATTCCATTTAAGTAATCCCTAATCAATCGCCCAATCTTTTACGGATCCTGGGATTCCTACTAAATCTTTGAATTTTAGTTTTTTTTCAACTTTTCTTTTTCAAGTTTATTCAAATTATCGTTTCTCATATTTATTTTTAGATCCAAAAATCATCAAATAATTTTCTCAAATTGCACATTAATATCATCCTTTAAATTTATAAGAAATGGATCTCTATATGATAATCCAAGATCTTCTAAATTTTAGATTAGAATATCTCTAAATGATTCAGATTATGGATCAAATTCTACTAGGTTGCTTTTCTGTCTCTAGTTACCTTCTAATTCTTCCACTTGAGGCTAAGGAAATGGTGGAGGTATTTTTTCTATATTTATCTTGGTTGACGAAATAGTATTTTCTAATTCCTTAGGATTTTTTTCCGTTGGTCTTTCAATCTCCTTTTCCTCTTTTCTCAACTAAACATTTATTTGAACCATATTCTCCAATTATCTTCAACTTCGTAGTTTGATAGCTTTATCTTGCCCACTATTCTTCTCCTCAGGGTTTATCTCAGACTCACTAGGTAAAATCTCTGGAGGATAACTATTAATTAATTAATAATCTACCCCAGTTGGTTTTTATATTCCTTATTGCAACCTCTAAACTTTATAGTTGAATCTTAATCTAAATAATAACTTTATCTAATAACTGCTCATTTTGTGGGTTGAAGATAAATCTATAAGAAAAAGAAAGTCCAATGTTAAAATTGCTCTGGTTATTCCAATTAAAGTTAAAATGATTCTCCCAACCAGGGTTGTAGTAATCAGAATAAGGATAGTGTTTCTCATGGCCAGTTTTAGAAAATTTAATCTCAATAAATTGTTCAAATGAATTTTTTTCAATAACTGAGGGTCCTTGAGGACAAATTTCTACATATTGTTCTAACTTCATCACAATATCTGCAACCTAAGAAGTTAAAATAGTAAGCATGTCATGAAAATTTGCTACCCTCTTGAGATTTACTCTATTGAAAAGACTCACATTATAATCTAAAACTAAATATTCATTTTTTGTTGATTACCATTTTTACATTAAATTCATGGAGTCTCTTCTGATTCATGATTCTCCTAAAGTTCTCTCTAAATCTGAGTAGTACGGTTCAAGGTCTAAAGCTCTTGAACTCTACATACAAATTTAAAGACTCTAATAGGAAAGATATGTAGCACTTTAAGCACTTAAATTTTTTTTTGGTATTTTAGATTTTTTTGAAAATAAACACACAATAATTAAACACACTTGATAATAACAATAAAATTTTTAAATCTAAGTCTGACAGGTTCAACTAAAATTTTCTTAAAGTTCTTACCGAAGCTTCCCCGGCAGCGGTGCCAAAAACTTGACCTGAATGATAACTACGCAATTATTTAGTTTCGTGGCAAAAAACTTGACCCATTTTCTTTAGGCGTCTAGTGCACAAAAAAGGATATGTTAAAGAATTTAGAATTGATTTATATTTCACACACTAAGGGTTCTATGCAAGTGCACATATCGTTTAATTTAATATAGGGCTTCCTTTAAGAACTTAAGTATTGATCCCATAGGGAAGTGACCAAAGAAAAATATGTTGAGATTTTTGTATCTATTTTATACTAATATTGATGATATTACACTTTAAAGAAGAGTATTTTTGACGTTTTGTTACAAGTATGTTGAATTATGATCATTGGAACAAAAAAATGAAAAAAAGAATGAATTTGGAGTAAAGAGACAAAAAATATGAAGATTTGAACTAGGGAGCCGACGGCGCTGACGACGGGTTTTTCCCGAGAGTCTAGAATCAAATATTCTAGAAGGCCGCCGACAGCGCCATCGAGGTCGCCGACGGCACCATCGAGGCCGCCGACGGTGAGAACAGCAGTTTTCTTAACAGCTGCATTGAATGTGGACAATTTTTGAAGGGACAACTCTTGTAAAACTCTTCTACAACTTTAAGAGAAACATTTGGGCAAAAAAAGAGGAGCCCCATGATGGTTTCCGCTGAGTTTTTGTTGTTTGTAGAGTGTAGAGAGTTTAATTTAGGGTTAGTATTGTGAGGAATTCTTCGAGAGATTGTAAGAGTGGAGGGAAAGTAAGAGATTTCTTCCTCCTTTCCCCTTTGAAGAAGAATTCTGTGCACTGTAAAGAAAGGAAGAGATTTAGAGGAACTTCAAGGAGTTTGCTTGTGGAGGAATTAGAGATAAGTGATATTTACTTATTGAAGTTGTATGAATTTGCTTTTATATATAAGTTCTAAGTTTTGTCGTATCTTCTCCATGAGTTCTGAGTAGTTTTCTCTGTCTTTCTCCTTGTCTTGAGATTTTGTGAAATGGTGATTTGAATTTGTTGAGCCATGAGAATGTTAAAGAATTTGTGATGATCTTTTCACTTCAATCTTAATTTACTTTCAATCTGGCCAATTGATTTGTTAAAATATGTTGAGCTTTACAACTAAAGTGAAGATTACATCCAAGATTTAGGGAGGTCAAAGTCCTTGAAAGATGGGTGCAAATAAATAGAGAAATAAAATTATCGGGCGTAGAATTGGAGATTTTAGAGTGACAGACTAAAATCCTCAATTTGGTCTTATCGTTTGGGTGCTGAAGTGTAAATGTTAGCCCTTTGGCGAGGGAAACGTGGGATCTCCGAAGTGAGAGTCGATATCCTCCCAGCCTAGTCTTAGATTCAGTAATCAAGCATAGGATTAGTCAATGTTCTTTATGCCTGGACCAAAGGGTAAAGAATAGGTATGCTCTAAGCATAGGATTAGTCAATGTTCTTTATGCCTGGACCAAAGGGTAAAGAATAGGTATGCTCCCATGCATAGGATTAGTCAATGTTCTTTATGCCTGGACCAAAGGGTAAAGAATATGTATGCTCCTACTTGGCACAATATAAATTGAACTAATTCATTTTATCCATTCACTGTAATTTCTTGACAAGGAGAGTAGGATTAGTCAATGTTCTTTATGTCTGGACCAAAGGGTAAAGAATAGGTATGCTCCTATTTGGCACAATATAAATTGAACTAATTCATTTTATCCATTCACCATAATTTCTTGACAAGGAGAAGAACAATATAATTTGAACCAATTCACTTTATCCATTCACTATGAGCACAATATAATTTGAACTAATTCATTTTATCCATTCACTATAATTTGGTAAAGAATAGGTATGCTCCTATTTGACACAATCTAAATTGAACTAATTCACTTTATCCATGCAATATAATTTGAACTAATTCACTTTATCCATTCACTATAATTTCTTGACAAGGAGAAGGATTCTTTCTTATATATTGAATATCACAAATTAAACCCTACTTTCTATCTTTAGTTTTTTATTAGTTACATTGAACTAATTCATTTTATCCATTCACTATAATTTCTTGACAAGGAGAATGATGCTTTCTTGTATGTTGAACTTCACATTATAAACTTTATTAGAAGCATTAGTTAATTTTTTTTTTAAAATTACATATTTATTTCAAATGCCTATTCGTGAAAAATAAGCAATTTAAACTGTATTGTTGTGAATAAGTATTGATTTTCTATATCCTAGTTCGTAGCCTCTAGTATTACTCCCTGTGGGATCGATATCCAGGACTCTATTAGAACCCTGTATTACTTGAGTGATACATATACTTGCATTGATAAGTGTGACTTTGCAATTTTTGAATATTTTATACACATTTTGTCAAATCTTTAACCGTTATCAAGTTTTTGGCGTCGTTGTTGGGGACTTAAATCTTCCAGCAATAGTATCAAATTCTTGTATTTTTAAGCATATATAAAGTCACTGTTAAGTTTTTGGCGCCGTCCCGGGGAGTAAAAAAATCATAATTAGAGTAACGGACAAATTAGGACTATTAGAAAACTTTTACTTGAATTGAAACTTATTTTCATATCTAGTTAACTATTTTTATGTGTATTGATTTCAATTGTATGCGTAAATTTGGAGCTGAAAATCTTATACCCTACGATTTGGAATTAGAACGCACTATTAGAAGAAGTAGAAAATTAAGAAATGAACCTAGAAATCCTGACATAATGGAAAACAACGTGAACAATGAAAGAATAGAAAATGAACGTGGGTCAACAGGATTTAAGAGTAACACTCAATTTAAGGAAACGAAGTTGTCTATGGAAAAGATGATACTAAACATGGGTCAACAATTGCAGAATCAAGGAAATCAATTACAAATTCAGGGAAACCTGTTACAAAATTAAGGAACTGCTATCAAAAATATTGAAAACCAATTGGGGCATATCGCTACTGCGCTTAGTAACCGAACATCTGGAACTTTTCCTAGTACCATGGGACTAAATCCTAAAGATCAAGGAAAAGAACAGATAAAAGCGATACAATTATAAAGTGGAAA
This sequence comes from Phalaenopsis hybrid cultivar, assembly GCA_002079205.1. NCBI lineage: Eukaryota > Viridiplantae > Streptophyta > Magnoliopsida > Asparagales > Orchidaceae > Phalaenopsis > Phalaenopsis hybrid cultivar. The sequence goes on from JXCR01144351.1 coordinate 320,194, forward strand.
AGAATTGGAAACAAGAGTGCAGAAAGAAATGAAAAATGAAAAAGAGAAAGTGGATACAGAGAAAGAAAAGAATCATGAATACCCATATTTAGAATATGCACTTACACCAATGAAAATTACTGTGGAGAAACCTCCACCACCGTTTCCTCAAAGATTGAAGCAACACAAAANAGTGTAATTAATAACTAATACTAAAATGAGATTGATTCACTTGCAATATATTATGATTAATTATGTAACTAAGGAAGTATAATTTGGTAACATTCTTAAAATAAAATTCAAAACAAAATTTTCAAAAATCTTGTAAAAACATTTAACAAAACAAAGTTTTTTTAATGAAAAAATCAAACCTAAAACAAGCTTTTTTCAAACAAAATAAAACAAAGAAAAAAACTTTCTAAAATAAAACCTTAATAAAGCTTTTCCAAAACAAGAATTTTTTTTAGAACTCAACTTAACCTTTACCTATGCAGAACTCTTCTCAAAACAAAAGGTAAAACATTAAGCAAACCTGAATGAAAACACCATTTTCAAACTTGAGTAACATTTCATTATGAGTTTACTATTTGTTTAAAGTCTGATCACCAAAATTGAGTAACCAAATCTTTTAAAGTAGCCTAGTCTATGCAATGATGGAGATGCAACTTTATTTCACTTCTTTTGTTTTGAATAATCTTACTTCAAATTATCAATTTCTAAATAAAAAGCACGCTGATTTTTTTCAAAATGACGCGCACTAGACTTGCCACTTTTGAGAAGTGTCGTTGTCCCCAAATTTTGTTATTTAATTCTTCTGCTCAAATATATCATGTTAGAGTGTCTCAACTGACACTATCTTTACAGACTCCTTGCCTCTTCGTTGGTGTTCGTGATTCAACATCATCTTATTCTCTTCACCATAACTTAATATATATTTTTTTCATTAATGAGTGTCTTCATGAATTTTTCATTGTCATCCAAGAGCGAATTCAACATAAAGAGCGTCTTATTTTCAACTTTAACATTGTCATCCAAATTTAACAAATCTACCAACAACTTCGTGAAGTCATGTAAATGCTCATCAATAATAACCTCTTCTCTTCAAAAATATGTATAATCAATATTTAATATGAAAATGATTCTCGATGCATTTGATTAGAAATTTATTTTCTAACATCCTCTATAATTTCCTTGTAAAAGCCTCTATCATTACCACATAGGTCAAGCAATTTCGGGATCTTCAATAAACCTCTCTCTAACATCTACTCAAAACAATTCTCCCTATCCAACACTTTCTCTGAATTAAGAATAAAATGGCACATAATGACTAAACTTTTCCATTGTGATAATAAATATTAAATAACCTGACATAGAACTATCATTTATTAAGGCTTGTTTGGGGCAGCTTATAAGTGCGGTGGCGTTTTTAAAAACGTCGCCTACCCGTTTGTTTCGCACGTTTCATAGATCATATCAAAACTGCATTTTATATTTTCAATTGCATGCGAATCGCAGGATTATACCGGCGATTTGCATTCGCCTGGAGCTTATTTCGGGTTTGTTACGCTTCTATCCCTCTGGCTCACAAAATTTACCTCGCATCTAATGACGACGAGCAAATTGAGAGGGAAATGCAATTGGATCTGATCTTCCTCTGGGGCGTGCTTGTGGGAGAGTCGAGTTATACATTTAACCCTAGCCGAGAAGACCTTCTGTGCTTCGACTCTCTGAGCTCGCTTTGGTCGCTGAAGGCATTAGAGTAAGCAAGTGCTTGTTCATTTATCATAACGAAGTAGGTATTTTTGAGGTTGCTAAGGTTCAGGCAAGATAGATGATGGATTTTTCATCAGTTTGCTTCCTATTTTTTGCAGTTCATTGTGTGAGTACTTACGTTGGATACTGTTTATGACTTCGAGAGCTGCTGCATTAAGGGTTTTCTTTGGTTTGCTGCGCTTTTCTTTGAAAAAAATTCACTTAAAACATTTCCTTAACATGAGCAGCTTTCCCGCTCCTCCGTGACTGATCTCCCCCAAAAGCCCACGGTTTGATTCCTGGCTAAAACCCAAAAAATTGACCGGAAACAGTGGAGATGAGAGCAGGGAAAGTCAAAGAGGAATCCAAGGGATCTTGATAGTTGCGAAGCTGCCANAACCTAAAACAAACTTTTTTCAAACAAAATAAAACAAAAAAAAAAACTTTCTAGAATAAAACCTTAATAAAGCTTTTCCAAAAGAAGAATTTTTGGAACTCAAATTAACCTTTACCTATGTAGAACTCTTCTCAAAATAAAAGGTAAAACATTAAGCAAACCTGGATGAAAACACCATTTTCAAACTTAAGTAACATTTCCTTGTGAGTTTACTATTTGTTTAAATTCTGATCACCAAAAATGAGTAACCATATCTTTTAAAGTAGCTTAGTCTATGCAATGGTGGAGATGCAACTTTATTTTACTTCTTTTGCTTTGAACTATCTTTCTTCAAATTATTAGTTTCTAAATCTAAATAGATAACACGCTGACTTTTTTCAAAATTACGCCCACTAAGCTTGTCACTTTTAAGAAGTGTCGTTGTCCCCAAATTCCGTTGTTTAATTCTTCTTCTCAAATATGTCATGGTGTGTCTCAACTGACACTATCTTTATAGACTCTTCGTAGGTGTTCGTGATTCAACATCATCTTATTCTCTTCACCATAATTCAATATATATTTTTTTCATTAATGAGTGTCGTCTTGAATTTTTCATACTCATCCGAGAGCGAATTCAACATAAAGAGCATCTTATTTTCAGTTTCAACATTGTCATCCAAATTTAACAAATCTACCAACAACTTTGTGAAATCATGAAAATGCTCATCAATAATAACCTCTTCTCTTCAAAAATATATATAATCAATATTTCATATGAAAACCATTCTCCATGCATTTGATTAAGAGTTTATTTTCTAACATCCTCCATAAATTTCTTGTAGAAGCCTCTATCATTACCACATACTTGTTTTTAAAAACTTACCTTACTTTTTTCAAAATCTTTGATTCCTGCTAAAAAAAATTCACTTAAAACATTTCCTTAACATAAGCAGCTTTCCCGCTACTCCTTGACTGATCTCCCCAATAAGCCCACGTCAAAAAATTGACTGGAAACAGTGGAGATGAGAGCAGGGAAAGTCAAAGAGGAATCCAAGGGATCTTGATAGTTGCGAAGCTGCCACCGACCAATTGTCTTCCATATGTGGAGCAGCCGCCGGACGACGCCTGACCTCGCCGGAAACACCCCCCACCACAGTCTGTCACCACAAAAAAAAGCACACAGTATAAGCTCCTCAAGCCATGCCTCTGCTCGTTCATAGAACTTCCTTTCAATCACAAACACTAAATTATGAAACCAATTTTCATACAAAACAACACAAAAGCATAAAATTGACAACAAACAAACACAAACTATTTACATCATTTAGTGTTGAATTAATTTGTCTAATTTCATGAGAAGAGAGATTTCACTAATCCTAGATTGAGAGAAAGAAAAACAACTTGGGGCTACAGCTTCANTCAATCACAAACACTAAATTCTGAAACCAATTTTCATACAAAAACAACACGAAAGCATAAAATTGACAGCAAGCACACACAAACTATTTACATGATTTAGTGTTGAATTAATTTGTCAAATTTCATGAGAAGAGAGATTTCACTAATCCTAGATTGAGAGAAAGAAAAACAACTTGGGGCTACAGCTTCACTTCTCACCATCTCTCCTCACATATGAACTTTAATTACCTTTTATAAAAACAGAATAAAGCATCCAACTAAATCAAATTAAGTTTAAATTACCTTTAATTACAATAAAAGCAATAAACAACACAGGCTATAAGAAAATCTATTACATATACTCTTGCCTTCATCTAAAAGCAGATCTTTTACAAGTGAAAAAAATGTGCAGATTACCAAAAGCCAAAATCGAATTCCTAATTCCAACACAAAACCATCATACCCCACACCTCGAAAAACAGCACTCCANCCTCTCATCACATATAAACTTTAATTACCTTTTTATAAAAGCAGATTAAAGAATCCAACTAAATAAAATTAAGTTTAAATTACCTTTAATTACAATAAAAGCGATAAACAACACAGGCTATAAGAAAATCTATTACATATTCTCTGCCTTCATCTTAAGCAGAACTTTTAGAAGTGAAAAAAATGTGCAGATTACCAAAAGCCAAAATCCAATTCCTAATTCCAACACAAAACGATCATACCCCACACCTCGAAAAACAGCCCTCCACATAAAATTAGAACGATCAGACCATAACAATGAAATAGGAATCAGCCTCCAAATCCGTAGAGAGTTCGTCCCTGGCGCTTGAGGGCGTATACAACGTCCATGGCCGTAACTGTCTTCCGGCGGGCGNCTTAAAGTAGCTTAGTCTATGCAATGGTAGGGATGCAACTTTATTTTACTTCTTTTGCTTTGAACAATCTTTCTTCAAATTATTAGTCACTTTTGAGAAGTGTCGTTGTCCCCAAATTCCGTTGTTTAATTCTTCTTCTCAAATATTTCATGTTGGAGTGTCTCAACTGACACTATCTTTATAGACTCATTGTCTCTTCGTAGGTGTTCGTGATTCAACATCATCATATTCTCTTCACCATAATTCAAAATATATTTTTTTCATTAATGAGTGTCGTCGTGATATTTTCATACTCATCCGAGAACGAAATCAACATAAAGAGCATCTTATTTTCAACTTCAACATTGTCATCCAAATTTAACAAATCTACCAACAACTTTGTGAAATCATGGAAATGCTCATCAATAATAACCTCTTCTCTTCAAAAATATGTATAATCAAAATTTAATATGATAACGATTCTCCATCCATTTGATTAAAAATTTATTTTCCAACATCGTCCATAATTTCCTTGTAGAAGCCTCTATCATTACCACATACTTCATTTCATAGGTCAAATAATTTCAGGTTAAGCCACAAATTTAATTCATCTTCAACAAATCTCTCTAACATCTACTCAAAACAATTCTCCCTATCCAAAACTCTCTAAATTGAGGAAAAAATGACACATAATGGCTAAACTTTTCCATTGTGATAATAAATATTAAAAAACCCGACATATAACTATCATTTATTAATCTCACTATTAGAATATTTTTCCCAAAAAAATTCCTTGAATGGAATATCTAAAAATAAATAAAATAAAATTTATCTGGAAAATTTTTTTTTGAAAAATAAGAATTCTACATTTCTTTTTTCTTAATTCTTTTTTTTTTTCAAAAATAAATTTCTTAAAATACCCACTTTCATATTTTAAAAACTTTCCTTACTTTTTTCAAAATCTTTGATTCCTGCCAAAAAAATTTCACTTAAAACATTTCCTTAACATAAGCAGCTTTCCCGCTACTCCGTGACTGATCTCACCAATAAGCCCATGTCAAAAAATTGACTGGAAACAGTGGAGATGAGCAGGGAAAGTCAAAGAGGAATCCAAGGGATCTTGATAGTTGCGGAACTGCCACCGGCCAATTGTCTTCCACATGTGGAGCAGCCGCCGGACTGCCTATCACCACAAAACAAAAAAATAAAAAAACACAGTATAAGCTCCTCGAGCCATGCCTCTGCTCGTTCATTGAATTCCTTTCAATCACAAACACTAAATTCTGAAACCAATTTTCATACAAAAACAACACAAAAGCATAAAATTGACAGCAAACAAACACAAACTATTTACATGATTTAGTGTTGAATTAATTTGTCAAATTTCACGAGAAGAGAGATTTCACTAATCCTAGATTGAGAGAAAGAAAAACAACTTGGGGCTACAGCTTCACTTCTCACCATCTCTCCTCACATATGAACTTTAATTACCTTTTATAAAAACAGAAGAAAGCATCCAACTAAATCAAATTAAGTTTAAATTACCTTTAATTACAAAAAAAGCAATAAACAACACAGGCTATAAGAAAATCTATTACATATACTCTGCCTTCACCTAAAAGCAGAACTTTTAAAAGTGAAAAAAATGTGCAGATTATCAAAAGCCAAAATCGAATTCCTAATTCCAACACAAAACCATCATACCCCACACCTCGAAAAACGGCACTCCACATAAAATTGGAACGATGAGACCATAACAATGAAATTGGAATCAGCCTCCAAATCCGTAGAGAGTTCGGCCCTGGCGCTTGAGGGCGTATACAACGTCCATGGCCGTAACTGTCTTCCGGCGGGCGTGCTCAGTATAAGTANAGCACTCCACATAAAATTGGAACGATGAGACCATAACAATGAAATAGGAATCAGCCTCCAAAACCGTAGAGAGTTCGTCCCTGGCGCTTGAGGGCGTATACAACGTCCATGGCCGTAACTGTCTTCCGGCGGGCGTGCTCAGTATAAGTAACAGCGTCGCGTATGACGTTCTCAAGAAAGATCTTGAGCACCCCACGCGTTTCTTCGTAAATTAGGCCGCTAATGCGCTTCACGCCACCGCGGCGAGCAAGACGGCGGATCGCCGGCTTCGTGATGCCCTGAATGTTGTCGCGCAGGACTTTCCGATGACGCTTCGCTCCACCCTTGCCGAGCCCCTTGCCACCCTTTCCACGCCCAGACATAGTCACNGGCAAGACGGCGGATCGCCGGCTTCGTGATGCCCTGAATGTTGTCGCGCAAGACTTTCCGATGACGCTTCGCTCCACCCTTGCCGAGCCCCTTGCCACCCTTTCCACGCCCAGACATAGTCACAGCTCACAAGGTCTTCTTCCTTTTGAAGGAAAAAATCGCAACAGAGCTAGGTCAGAATACGGAGGACAATCTTGATGGAGATGAGGCGTTTGTAGCGTAATGTATATATATATATATTGCAGAGGAAGCGTAGGGTAGCATTCATTTTGGACCTGAAGCGTGCGGAAGAAGAGAGAGCTTTGGGGCTGATGGATTTAACATGGACGGTTGAGATGGATATTTCACGCTGGTTGCGGATTGGTGACGTGGCTTTTTACATGCACGATCTTAACGGCTGCTATTCGTTGTCAGTGTTAGATTTGGATTGCCGCGAAATTTTTTTAAATTAATAATTTAAAAAAAATAAGAGATAATTAATAGTTATCAGACGTAAAGTTAATCATTAAACTTAAAAATTTTACTGGATGCAATTGAAGAGAATCTAATCGCATAGTTGAGCAATAATCAATTTGTTTTATTGATATACTGATATTCCAATTACTACAATCATTATTTTGAAGTTTGAATTCCTTAAAATAAATATCTCTAGTGTGAAACAATTAAAAAAGTTTTACGGTGGGCAACTTATTTGGCACCGTGCATTTTGAAAACGCCTTGATGCATCGCTGCTGCTTATCGTAATAATGTAATCAATATTTCTTATAAACGTGATTGCAGACTCGACCCCACAGTTGGCGTTTCTTCGCACGTTTATTACCTCGCTTCCCCTCTAGACCGCATTCTTTTTATGCCCTACGTGTTTGACCCGACCCGCAACTACACAATTATTTAGTTTCCTGACAAAAAACCTAACCCGATTTTCTTAGGTAACTAGAGTTGATTTATATTTCACACACTAGGGGTTCAACGCAAGTGCACGTATCGTTTTAAGTAATCTAGGACTTTATTTAAAAACCCTCAGTATTGATCCCACGGGGAAGCAAGGTAAAAAATCTCTTAGGCTAATTCTAGTCAACTACTATTAGGTCTTAGTTCTGAATTTTCAAATAGTTCAGTTTTCCTAATTTTACTAATTTACTATAAAATTAAAGTTAAATAAATTAAATAAAAACATAATCTAAAGAGATTTGTTAAATTTTGGAAAATTCTTATATAATCAAAATCTCCTTCCCCTTGCGATGATAACATAATTAGTGCATAAAAGGTTTCAATGTAATTTTGTGACAAATAAGAGCATTCTTATTCTTTATCTTCTTCCAAACGTATAAAGAATATTGAGTAATCTAAAGTTAAGTTCTAATTAATATGATTTTGCTGAGTAGATTCTAGTCTCTCACTTCCATATTAACCACTGTGCACTCTCTACAAGACTAACCAGACCTTAAGTTATAAACTAAAGGCCAAATTGGTTAAGGATTTAGCCTATCACTCTAGAGTCACCAATTCTACATCCATCAAAACTTATCTCCTTATCTATTTGCACTCCTTTTTGAACTTGGCTCCCCTCCATCTTAAGGGTTAGTGTGGTTTCACTTAGTTGAGAATTACACTGTCTTTCTGGATTCTATTGCAACTATAACAAATTTTAACATTACAACAACCTAAATTGTAATGTAAATGAAGTTCAAGTGGAGTAGTATTATAATTTTGAAATAAAAAAAATCTTCAAACAATTCTAATTCTACATATAATTAATTCTCATCACAAGGACAAATAGTAAGGAAAACGACTCATTAAGTATGGAGAAAACACATGGATTCTTCATTGCAAATGACATTGAAAACACACAATTACATTGCAATAATTCAAAGAAAATACCAAAAAGAATCGAATTATCTTTACTGAAGATTTATGCTCTCCTTGCCCGCAAATAGCAATCCTCTACACTTCTTCCAAAGTCCCAAAAGTTTCCAACCTCCACACACACACACACACACACCTCTTTTAAGAGGCACGCCCCAAACTCTCCTATTTCAACCTGCCAATGGTCACATTAAATAAAGTTTTAAGAATAACTAAGAGTCATTTCAAGCACCTCTTGAAAATTCATCCAAATTCATTGCAAAAAAGGCCATAACCAACTCTGGCACCTAGGCATCAACCTTCGGGTAGCTACTTGGCGCCTTTTTCATTTTGCTCCATTAGACTCCTTTTAACTTCGTTTTCACTCCTTTTTCATCAAAACTCTATTTCTTGTACCTGAAACCAAAACATGCAAAATACCTTTTGTTAAAACGTAATATCCTTAAAAATTTGTATAAAATATATTTATAAAAGCAGCTCATTTAAGGTGTTTCCATTGTTCTTAATTAACAATACAACTTTTAAAAGTATATTAATTTTTGTTAGTGGGTCTCTTTAAGAAAACATTAAAATTTTGTTCTAAAAATGTTATAGTGAAATTTAGAAGAATTTCCAGTAAATTAAATGATATCTAAGGTATCAGATTATTTAGTATTAAACTTAGGATTCCAAATTTACAATTTTATTCATAAATAATTAAAAATTTTCCAAAATTTGGATTCTTAGAAAAATATTAATTTCATAATTTATGACTTCTAAAATAAATATTTTTACAAATACTTTCTGAAATTGTGCTTAGGAATGATCTTAAGTTTTCTTCCTTAGAAAATTCAAGTGAAATCAACTTTTAATTAGGTCATAATCCTCAAGCTTCTTTCCATATATTTTAATTAGGTCATAATCCTCAAGCTTCTTTCCATATAATTAGGTCATAATCCTCAAGCTTCTTTCCATATATTTTCATTGTTGATGGTTGAGAAGAAGATGGGAGATCGGCTCTGCTTGCTCGGAATTCGATCTCAATATGCTTCTCGTAAACTTGTACATTTTTCTCTGATATTGGCTTCAAAGGATGTAATAAATCTCCCTAACTTTCATATGTAACTCCAGACTGTCACACATAGCAAAGATAAGGGAAGGATATCTCAATCTCGTAGAAGAAATTCCTGTAACAGTACTGATAATTAACTTATAAATGAGAGCTCTAATGTTTATCCTCTTCATGCTTTGAATACAAAAATTTAAAATATTCCTCTCTCTTGAAACTTCGCTTAAGTTAGTTGCAGGTAAAAGTCGGGCAGCTATGAAATAATGTCATGCTTTTGAAGTTGCATTGAGCTTGGAGGAGGAAAATTTTACCTTGTGCTCGTTTCTGATTTTCCAAGCTCCCCACCCATCAGTTACATAAGCAATTATTTCATCCATTTGTGTATTGTTTGGTGTGAAAATAGATGTGTAACAATCTTGAACATCAACCAACTGTTAAAATGCATTAATTCTTTCCAAAGAAAATTTCACCTTTCTTTTGTGTACAAACACAACGTTGCCAAATAAGTCAGTAAGGTTAGCATAAAATTCCCACACAATAGAAATAACTGCTACGACAATAGTATAGCAGAATACTTTTCAATCGTGAAAAACAATTAAACATTCTTTATAACCTCCCGGGTCAGTAAAAGCTCTATCTATTTTAAGCTTTCGAGTATGAAGCATATTGTAATACCGATCATGAGCCTTCACACAAAAAAACTTTTTTCTATCAAAAATGCTCTTACCTTTGTTTTTTATCCCCTCGTTTTTGTCGTGATGCTCTTCAAAGATGTTGAATCTTATCCCTTTATAATCCAAGATTAAAAAGCACTAAAACCGCCTAAGACACCACACAAAAGATTTATAAAGAGGAGTGAATTCCGCATGAAGGAGGGGACACCCATATATAGGCACCATTTTCAGGTGTATAGGAGCCAATTATAGACACCATGACACCGGCCAAAATTTTGGCTTTGGCACATAGGCACCAATTTTTAGCGCCACGATGCAAATTTTGAGTGCCTAGGTGCTAGTGCCTAAACTTACATTATTTCACCATAGGTGTGATTAACATGTCTTAACCATTAAATTTAGTGTTTTGTGCATCAACTCAATATATAGGTATCATAACACACAATACTTTTGACATAACACACATCACAACAATAAAACAATCTAAATCAAATCACTCTGATAACTATGAGTTGTCTCCCATAAAGCGCTTGGATTAACTTCACCAGCCCGACAAAGAGTTCCTCCAGGATCAAAATTCCATTTACGTAAATCTTTGAATTTTAGTTTTTTTTCAACTTTTCTTTTTCAAGTTGATTCAGATTATTGTTTCTCATATTTATTTTTAGATCCAAAATTCTTTAAATAATTTTCTCAAATGGCATATTAATATCATCCTTTAAATTTATAAGAAATGGATCTCTATATGATAATTCAAGATCTTTTAAGTTTTATTCAGATTCTCTCTAAATGATTCAGATTATGGATCAAATTCTACTAGGTTACTTTTCTGTCTCTAGTTACCTTCTAATTCTTTCATTTGAGGCTAAGGAAATGGTGGAGCTATTTTTTCTATATTTATCTTGGTTGTTGAAATAGGATTTTCTAATTCCTTAGGAATTTTTTCCATTGGTCTTTCAATCTTTGTTTCCTATTTTCTCATCTCAACATTTATTCTAACCATATTCTCCAATTCTCTTTCACTTTTTAGTTTGATAGCTTTATCTTGCCCACTATTCTTCTCCTCAAGGTTTATCTCAGAGTCACTAGGTAAAATCTCTAGATGATAACTATTAATCAATAATCTGCCCCAGTTGGTTTTCTATATTTCTTATTGCAACCTTTAAACTTTATAGTTGAATATTTATCTGAATAATAACCTCTTCTAATAATTTCTCCTAATTTTGTGGGTTGAAGTTAAATCTATAAGGAAAAGAAAGTCCAACATTAAAATTGCTCTGGTTATTCCAATTAAATGATTCTCCTAACCAGAGTTGTAATAATCTGAATAAGGATAGTGTATCTCATGGCCAGTTTTAGAAAATTTAATCTCAGTAAATTGTCCAAATGAATTTTCTTCAATAACTAAGGGTCCTTGAAGACAACTTTCTACATATTGTTCAAACTTCATCACAATATATGCAACCTAAGAAGTTAAAATAGTAAACATATCATGAAAATTTGCTACCCTCTTGAGATTTACTCTATTGAAAAGACTCGCATTATAATCCAAAACTAAATATTCATTTTCTTGTTGATTACCATTTTTACATTAAATTCATGGAGTCTCTTCTGATTCATGATTCTCCTAAAGTTCTCTCTAAATCTGAGTAGTACGGTTCAAGGTCTAAAGCTCTTGAACTCTACATACAAATCTAAAGACTCTAATAGGAAATATATCTAGTACTTTAAGCACTTAAAAATATTTTTGGTATTTTGGATTTTCTTTAAAATAAACACACAATAATTAAACACACTTGATAATAATAATAAAATTTCCAAATCTAAGTCTTACAGGTTCAACTAAAATTTTCTTAAAGTTCTTACCGAAGCTTCCCCGACAACGGTGCAAAAAACTTGACCCGAATGGCAACTACGCAGTTATTTAGTTTTGTGGCAAAAAACTTGACCCATTTTCCTTAGACGTTGAGTGCACAAAAAAGGATATGTTATAGAATTTAGAATTGATTTATATTTCATACACTAGGGTTCTATGCAAGTGAACATATTGTTTAAATTAATATAGGGCTTCCTTTAAAAACTTAAGTATTAATCTCATAGGGAAGCGAGGTAAGAAATCCCTTAGACTAATTCTAGTCTACTACTATTAGGCCTTAGTTTGGAATTTTTTAAAAGTTTGGGTTTCCTAAATTTACTAATTTATAAGTTAACTAAATTAAATAAAAACTAATCTAAGGAGACTAGTTAATTTTTGGAAAATTCTTATATAATCAAAATTCACTTCCCCTTGCAGAAATCAAATGTATAAAGGTTTAAATATAGTTTTGTGACAAATAAAAGCATACTTATTCTTTATCCTCTTTTGAGTGCATAAAGAAGGTTGGTTAATTGATACACCTAAAATATATAGTGTTTTTAGGCACATTTTTATACTTATTTTTTAGATATTACACTTTAATGGAAGAAATTTTTGTGTTTTTCTTGCAGATACAGGTAAGAAGGGCGAAAAATGCTTAAATGAGTGAAAAGGGATCAAATTTGGAGTAGAAAGGTGAAAAATGTGCAAAAGAGTTTTGGCACATAAGCGCCAGACCCGGTGCCTAAGCGACAGTTAAACAGAGAAGGCAACGCCTAAGTGTGAGAGGCCCCGCGCTTAAGCACCAGTGACAGTTATTGGATGAGTAAATTCGGTTTCTGTGGCTTTTGAAGATGTTTTTGAGGCACTCATCGGCTTAATACGTGGTTAAAACCACCATGGATGAAAATTATCACGAAAGGATGCATCTCTTGGGGAAATACATCGAATCTAGACATATTTTGAAGAGAAACCAAGGCAGCTTTTGGAAAATTATAAAAGAAAGAAGATCGGGACTTTGAAAAGGGTCCTGAAAGTATTGGAAAGTTTTAAAAGTTCTCATTTGAGGAGTTAGTTTAGAGAGATTTTTAGGCACCACTTTTACTTTTATTTTATCCTTTTTGTTATTTTATTTTGAGTGGATTGTCAAGAGAAGAGAATCAAAGGAGGAGTTTGGTGGAGGACTTGAGATAAGTTTTTTATCTTTTTATTTTGAGACTACTTTTGGTTTTAATTGAGACTTGTTGTTGGTTTGACAATGATTTCTCTTTTAAAAGTGTAGTTTTGTTTTCTTCATGGTTTTTGAGTAGTTTTCTTTATCTTTCTTCTAAAAATGACAAGTAATTAAGTTGTGGATGGAAGTTATGGAAAGTATTGATCTTCAATAATGTAAGAAGTTGTGATGATTTAAATCCATGCACTTCATTTACTTCTTGATTTAGTCAATCCAAATGTTAAAATTTGTTGTGAGAACATGTAAGAACTGGGCCGGTATTGTCTCAGTCAATAATTGGAAAGAATCACATAAGGTTGTATGAATGAGAAGATAGTTCATATGATTGAGTGCAAATAAATAAGAAAATATTCATTGAAGGGTGTAGAGTTAGATTATTATTGAGTGCAAATAAATAGGGAAATATTCATTGATGGGTGTAGAGTTAGAGGACTTTAAAGTTAGTGCAAATAAATAGGAAAATATTCATTGAAGGGTGTAGAGTTAGAGGACTTTAAAGTGACAAGTTAAAGCCCCCAACTTAGTTTATTGTTAGGTTATGATACGAGATGTTAGCCCTTAGGTGGAGGGAATTGAGGGAACTCTAGAGTGAGTGACTGCAAATAAATAGGGAAATATTCATTGAAGGGTGTAGAGTTAGAGGACTTTAAAGTGACAGGGTGTAAATAAATAGGAAAATAATCTTTGAAGGGTGTAGAGTTAGAGGACTTTAAAGTGACAGGTTGTTCATATGATTGAGTGCAATAAATAGGGAAATATTCATTGAAGGGTGTAGAGTTAGAGGACTTTAAAGTGACAGGTTAATGACTTGGTTTGTTCTAGGTTTTGATACAAGTTGTTAGCTCCCAGGTGGAGCGAATCGAGGGAAATCTAAAGTAAGAGCTAGTATCTTCCCTGCCTAGCCGGTCTTTAGAACTATTCAAACTTTAAATTAGCCAATGTTCTTCATCTCAAGTAAGGGTAAAGAATATTATTGCTCCTATTTTGTATAACACAATTTACATACTTCCACAATAGAGTTCCTATTCTTATTACTGATTCATAACAAGAAAAAAGATATTTTCATATTTAGTGTTTTTCTTCTATAAAAACTCTACTTATCTTTTTAAATTGTTATTGTTCTATCAAAATATTGAAAATACCAAAAATATTTAAATTTTCATTACTGTAAAAATCATCTTTAGTTTAGATAATTATCTTTTTATTAAAAATAGAAAGTTTGTTGTTCAATAGTGCATATTGTATATTCTCCATGTGGGTTCGATATTCAAGTCTCAATAAAAGTCTTATATTACTTGATAATGATACGTATACTTACGTAGTATCCCAATATATATAAATTAAAAGTTAAACTCTTATTTTTCTTCAAGATCATGTTTTTGGTTTTGTTGCAAAGGAAGGAAATATAAGTGAAACATAATCTGAATTATTGTTGTACTGTGCATATTAGCAGTATCCAAGGATCAAGTTTTTAGCGTCATTGCCGAGGAAAAATTGATTTTAAAAGCACATTTCTATTTTTAGAAAGTCTTATTTAAAATTTAAGTTATCTTATCTTATCTTATTTTATTTTGTTTATTTTATTTTATTTTATTTTATGTTAGTGTATGTCTAATTCAGGTTCTGAAAGACTAGTGCCCTATGATTCTGAATTAAAAATAACAATTACAAAAATAAAAAAAACCAAAAAAATTATAAATTTTAATAAATCCAGAAAAATTACAGAAATGGCAGACCAAAATAATCAAAATGCTGAAATTCATCAAGAGTTTAGACAAGAATTATGTCAACCCTACTGTTGATGAACTTCATTGCAGTATTCAAAAACTTACTGTAGTGGCTAATTCATTTGATGTCAACCCTATTGTAGATGAACTTCATTATAGTATTAAAAAACCTACTGTAGTAGTGACCAACTTTTTTGTAAATCGACAAATACAAGAATTTGATGGCTCTACTAGAAGATTTAATTTCCAGCAACGACGTCCAAAGACTTGATCGCGACTTTATAGATGTGTTTGATTTGATTAGGATGTATAAATATAATATTCAATAATATTAAAGTCGAATTTGTCAATACAAGTTTACGTATCGCTCAAGTAATATAGGGCTCTAATAGAGTCCTAGATATCGATCCCACATGGAGTGATTTAGAATTACGGACTAAGACCTTAGAAAAGCAAGACTTTAATCACAACAACGATGTTCAATTTGCTTNNNNTTCATGGGGAAAACACAACAAAACTCAGAATTCATATATAAAATCAAAGTCATACAAACTACATCAAGTAAATAACTTATCTCTAATTTCTCCCCAAGAATACTCCTTGAAGTTCCTCTAAATCTCTTCCTTTTTTTACAGCACACAAATAAATAAACTTATCTATAATTTCTCCCCAAGAAAACACCTCGAAGTTCCTCTGAATCTCTATAAATAACTTATCTCTAATTTCTCCCCAAGAACACTCCTCAAAGTTCCTCTGAATCTCTTTCTAAAACACAACAAAACTCGGAATTCATATATAAAATGAAAGTCATACAAACTACAACAAGTAAAACCATTTCACAAATCTCGAGACAAGGAGAAAGACAGAGAAAACTACTCAGAACTCATGGGGACTACAACAAAACTCGGAATTCATATATAAAATAAAAGTCATACAAACTACAACAAGTAAATAACTTATCTCTAAATTCTGAATTCATATATAAAATCAAAGTCATACAAACTACAACAAGTAAGTTATCACTAATTTCTCCCCAAGAACACTCCTCGAAGTTCCTCTGAATCTCTTCCTTTCTTTATAGCACCTCTAAATTTCTCCCCAAGAACACTCCTCGAAGTTCCTCTGAATCTCTTCCTTTCTTTACAACACACAAATTCCTCTTCGAAGTAGCAAGGAGGAAGAAATCTCTCACTTTCTCTCCACTCTTACAATCTCTCTCCCCAAGAAAACTCCTCAAAGTTCCTCTGAATCTCTTCCTTTCTTTACAACACACAGAATTCTCTTCGAAGCAGCAAGGAGGAAGAAATCTCTCACTTTCCCTCCACTCTTACAATCTTTTGAAGAATTCCTCACAATTTCTCGAATAATTCCTCACCACCTCAAGAACACTCCTCGAAGTTCCTCTGAATCTCTTCCTTTCTTTACAACACACAGAATTCCTCCTCGAAGTAGCAAGGAGGAAGAAATCTCTCACTTTCCCTCCACTCTTGCACTCTCTCAAAGAATTTCTCACAATTGTTACACTCTATTGGAAATTCTATACACTAATGGTAACCTCCATGGCCTCTAGCTCTCTAGACTCTCTAGACTCTACTATTTTCGGCCAAAATGTTCTTTTAAAGTTGGAGATGAGCTTTCCCAAGAGTTGCATAAGCATCCCTTCAAAATTTGGCCTTATCTAAAGCTTGAGTAGGCATAACCGTCGATCTCGCCGTCGGCGGCCACAAGGGCGCCGTCGGCGGGCTTCTGGAGAATTTTGTTCTGCAGTCTCGGGAAAATCTCGCCGTCGGTCGGCGGCCTAGTTCAAATCTTCACATTTTGGTCCTTTTCGCACTAAATTCGCTCTTTTTGCATTTTTTTTGCTCCAATGACCCTAATTCGTCATTCCTGCAACAAAACATAAAAAATACCTTTCTTTAAAGTGCAATATCATCAAAAACAGTATAAAATAGGTATGAAAAACATATTTTCCTTTAGTCAAAATCCCCCAAACTTAACTATTACTTGTCCTCAAGTAATTTTAGTACTATATAAAACTTTGGTTAAAATCCCCCAAACTTAACTATTACTTGTCTCAAGTAATTTTAGTACTACATAAAAGTTAGATCTAATGCAGTAAAGTTTTAATTCAGAAATACTATAATTTTGACTTAAATAAATATTATAGTGAGATTTTCAGAAAAAATTCAAGTAATTGAATTAATTTTGTAGCCACCAGATTATCTAGTCATCAAGTTTTACGAGTTCTAGTCTTCTATTTATTTCAAGAATGACTATATGTTGTAATATTAAGTCACTTAGAATATCCAAAAGATAGGAACTTCACCTACTAGTAAAAGATTCAATTCCATAAATATAAGTTCAGAAATATATTAAAGTTTTCCCTTTAGGTAGGTCCAGTGAAGCAAATTTTTTATTAGGCATATCCTCAAACTCCTCCTCACTTCCATAATTTTTCTTCTTTTTGTTTTTTTATTAATTTGGATTACTTTCAATCATATATATATTTTTCTTTTCTTTTCAGGGATTGTTTTCAATTCTTTCTTTTTTCCTTTTTCAAGTGAGGATTAATATATATGGATAGCTTTTAATGATTTTGAACTTCACTATTCTTTCCCTAAATTTGAAACTCAAAGCATTTCTTTACCTTATAAATATTTCATAGTTTTTACATCATTGAGCCCTAATCTTTTCTTCTCAAATGAATTTCCAGATTCTTAATACTTCAAAATATAGTTTCCTTTACTTTAAATAGTTAACTATAATCTTATTCTCTTATACTAAATATCTTAAGTTACAAAAATTAATTTTCATTACAAAAATATTTCTTTAAATTTACTATAATATTTAAATAGTAACAAAAATATAGTTATCTGAATTAAATTCACTACATGAAATCNACAAACACAATTCTAATAAAACAATTAAAATTGCAAAATAAAAATCACATGACAATACAATTCACAATACCACTCAACATCTATTAAACTACACATGCATATTTAACTATAACACTAACTTTATAACAAAAATTATAATCATTCAAGTACAACAAAATAATAAAAATGAAAGTCCAAATACATAAACATCCATTTGTATTACAAACAGACTACATAAACTAAAAATACAAACATAAGTACACAATTCATTCTATATCAAAATCCCAAGCTATATCGTCATCGCCTTGATCAGCAGGTAGATTGGGTTGATACTGAGTATATCGGGGGCATTCAGGAAACGTAACATCAGGCTCACCTCTGTAGTGTTGGACCTGAGCTTCATAATAATCTACCTTAAATTTTGAATGCCTCTGCAGGTACTCACTATCATAATCATGTCGGCATTCTAAACCTCCAATCCTTTCACTTATCAATTCTATGTTCTTCTGCTGCAAGGTCAACTTATTCATCAAATCAAAGAGGGTAGGGGAACTAGAAGGTGGAAGGTCATAACTTGTAGATGGGACATCTCTACTAGTAGAAGGTTCTTGACTTCTACTCCCAGTTCTCCATTTCTCATGGGATTCATAAGTTTTTAAATTAGCCTTACTAATGGGTTTCATAGGATAAACCCATTCTTCATTTCTAAATTCTACTCAAAAAATTTTGCAAATTACATAAATAAGTTAAGGATGTCCTAGACCTCCACTAGTCTCACTCCTCGTTGTAGTCAATATATTCTTAAGAATTATTCTACCCACATTTATAGTTCTACTATTATAAATACAGAAATTCAGAATAACTCTATCTCTAGTTACCTCATTATGGTGATAGGTCGGTAACAGAGTAGAAGAAATGAAATAGTGCCACACCTTAGAGGTGGCATTCAACATGGAAGAAGAAAAATTTACCCGTTCTCTCTGCTTTATCTTCCATGTTCCTTTCCCATTAGTGAGAAAGTTGATCACATCATTGAGGGGGCCTTCCATAGTACTAAAGGATTCATAATGGCAGCTATAAGAGTCTGGGACTTCATAAAAAGTGTTGATGCGGGCAGCAGTAAACTCAACAGGGAATCCACGCACATGAACGATTCCGTCATCAGAATAAATCACATTGGTGTAGAACTCCCTCATAACATTTGCATCAGCTTTATTGGTGGTGTAACAAAAGTTTTCCCACCTCCGTTCGCAATAACTCATTCGATTTCTCCTCTCGGACTTTCAAAAACTCGATCTTGTATGCACTTCTTTCCTTTAAATATTGAAGTAAACCTTGATTGAGCCTTTGCATTGATGAAGCAAGACTCATCAAACTCAAGTCGCCTCTTTTGTCACAGAGCCATTTCAATCTAGTCAAAATTAGTTTGTTTAAGCCATCGCATTAATGAAGCGAGACTCGTCAAACTCAACTCTTCTCTTTTGCCGTGGATCCATTTCAATCAAATCAAATTATAGAAAAATTCAAAAAATTACTTCAAATATGTAAATCATGGCTTACAATAGTAATTCTAAGAGTTCAACAATAAAATCCATGAATCTCTTCCCAACTTTTCTTCACATTCCCAAAATTTTTGGATTTCCTCAATGTGGGAGAAATTCATGGTGGAAATCAAATATTTTTAGCTTAGAGTGAAGCTCTTACCTAAAGATGATCAAATTCGGTGTCAAAAAGCCTTGAAATTGCCTCCCAATCCAAGATCTTTCAAGCCCTAAGTCAAAAATTGTGTTTTTAGGAGGAAGGGGATGATGAATAGTGGCAGTTGGCTGGTCAAAATCACGGTTAAAGGTACATTTTTAAGAGGAAGGGGATGATGAATAGTGGTGGTTGACTAATCAAAATTGTGGCTAAAGGTGTTTTTTGTGAGCTCGCTGTCAGTGGGGTTGATGGCGCCATCGACGCGCTTAATTGGAATTTAAATCTTAAGTCTCGGGAAAATCTTGTCGTCGGCGACGTCGAGGGCGCCGTCGGCGGGCTCTATTGATTTTGTCCAAATTACAGATTTTTGTGATTTTGATCAATTCCAAGCCTAAACGACATCCGTTTAATCATTTTAGACATAATTTTAAGTGACTAAATGATGTACTTAGCACATATAAACTTTCACAACACAAAACATCACTTATATATATAAATTCCATTGGGTACAATATATGTTACATAACACACCTAAGTTTGGTATTTTCTCAACCTCAATACATTAAATTCAGAGACGCAATCTAAGCCACAACACTAAAAATGCTGAAAACAAAACATCCTATGCTTAGTCTCAACTATACAGAGATCAATAAGCATAATTTTAAAGCAAAACAACTACAAAGTTCAAATCAAAATATATAGATAGACATATAGGTAGTAATATAAATCTACTAATCCTCACACTCAGTACTCGATTCTCCTCTGAGATCGCCCATTGATTGCACATGAACTAAGAGGTTGTAGAAGGGTCGGAATGGGAATTCTTCAGTAGAATCCTCCTTAATTAATTTCATCCTCCTCATCAGTCATATCAAACTATCTTCTAAATGTCCAGAGTGTTCGAAATGTTCCTTCTTCCTCTAGTCCAGATGATCAAAGAAATCAAAGATATTATTAATTGCATTCATGACATTTTGTACCTCCTTTTCCAACTTCTTGATTCGGCGCAGGATCACCAAAGACTTATCATGGACTAAGGGTTGAACTGGCAGTGAATTCTGAGATGTTTGATCAACTATCATGACCATGTCATTTTCATCTTCAAATGATTGAAATCTTTCAGTTGGATCCAAAGGCTTCCAAGGCAGCAGTACCTTTTCCCAATTTTCATAGGACACTTGGAACTGACTGCAAAGTGAGAAAATTGTGGAGGGGTGGTCAAGCCCATAAGTGGATCCATTGATGCATTCAATGTCGCTCTGGTCTGAATTGAGAAAATTGTTCACAATTTCGCTCTTGTCCGAATGCATTCCAATTTTTCTTCATGGATCCAATTTTTAAATGTTTCAAGGGTAAATAAGAATATTATAGCTTAATACTACCATAAAATAGCGATAATCTCAAATAAAAACTACTATAATTACTATAAAAATAAAGATAAATATGGGTTGCCTCCCATCAAGCGCTTGGTTTAACGTCGTCAGCCCGACCTATTCAGGTGTTATTCAGGTTGATTGATCATTAAAACCTCTTTAATATTTGGTTTTTTTACTCTCATAATATGATTTTAATCTATGTCCATTTACTTTAAATTTATTTCAACAGCTCCGTAAGTATAAACTTGAGTCACAGTAAATGACCCTAACCAACGAGACTTCAATTTTCCGGGGAATAACTTCAGCCTAGTATTGTAAAGCAAAATTTCTTGTCCTGGTTCAAAGTTCTTTTGGTTAATCTTCCGATTATGCCATAACTTTAATTTTTCTTTATAAATTCTATCGTTATCATAGGATTCATTTCTTAATTCTTCCAATTCATTTAATTGTAACAATCTCTTCTTACCAGCATCTTTGATTTCTTAATTCTTCCAATTCATTTAATTGTAACAATCTCTTCTTACCAGCATCTTTCAAATGTTCTTTCAATTCATTTAATTGTAACAATCTCTTCTTACCAGCATCTTTCAAATTATAATATCTTTAATCGCCCAATATGCTTTATGCTCCAATTCTACTGGTAAGTGACAAGTCTTTCAAAAAATCAGTCTTAATTCATTCAATTGTAACAATCTCTTCTCACCAGCATCTTTCAAATTATAATTGAATTCTTTAATCACCCAATTGTTATGCTCCAATTCTACTGGTAAGTGACAAGCCTTTGCAAAAATCAGTCTATAAGGAGTCATAACTCAACTGGTAAGTGACAAGTCTTTTAAAAAATTAGTCTGTAAGGAGTCATTCCAATAGGAGTTTTATAAGCAGACCTGTAAGCCCATAATGCAGTATCCAATCTAATGTACCAATCTATTCTATTAGGGTTTACGGTCTTTTCAAGTATTTATTTAATCTCTTTATTAGAACCTTCAGCTAACCCACTGGTTTGAGGATGATAGGCAGTAGAGATTCTATGAATAATATTAAACTTTTCTGCCAATCTCTGAATATATTTATTCCTAAAATTAGATCCTCCATCAGTGATAATCATTCTAGGCATTCCGTATCTAGTGAAAATATTTTTCATCAAAAATCTTGAAACACTTTTAGCATCACAACGAGGTAAAGCTTGTGCTTCAATCCACTTAGAAACATAATCCACTACAATTAATATATATAAGTTCCCAAATCAAGGAATAAACAGTCCCATAAAATCTAATCCCCAAACGTAAAAGATCTCAACTTTCAATATGAAATTTAGAGGCATTTCATTTCTTCTAGATATATTGCCTACTCGTTTTCAACTTCCAATATAAAATTTAGAGGCATTTCATTTCTTCTAGATATATTGCCTACTCGTTGCATGAAATTTAGAGGCATTTCATTTCTTCTAGATATATTGCCTACTCGTTGACATCGATCACAGGTTTTTATATAAATATAAACATCTCTAAATATGGTAGGCCAATAAAATCCAGCTTGTAAAATCTTATAAGCAGTTTTATCAATCCCAAAATGTCCTTCAAATTCAGAATCATGACATTTCTGAATTAAAATTTAATAAGTAGTTTTATCAATCCCAAAATGTCCTCCAAATTCAGAATCATGACATTTCTGAATGATCAGCCTTGTAAAATTTTATAAATAGTTTTATCACTCCCAAAATGTCCTTCAAATTCAGAATCATGACATTTTTGAATGATCAGTTCAGTTTCTTCCATTAAGGTACACATCTCATCATAATAAGATCCTTATATTATTTAAATAAATAAGGCTCATCCCAAAAATATGCTTTCTCATCATGAATGAATTTTCTTTGTTGTTGCAATGTCATCATAGGTGGCNTTTTCACATCATGAATGAATTTGTTTTGTAGTTGCAATGTCAGTATAGGTGGCGAACTTACAATATAATGAACAATATCAGCATACCATGGTATTTTCCACTCATTAATATTATAAAGTTGTTCATCAGGAAAAATATTTGTAATTTCATTTTCGATGTTAGATAATTCATGGTTTTCTTATCTCAAAAAATGATCAACAATTTGATTATCAGTTCCCTTTCTATCAATAACCACAAGATCAAATTCTTGCANCAATAATTCATGATTTTCTAATCTCGATAAATGATCAGCAATTTGATTATTAGTTCACTTTCTATCAATAACAACAAGATCAAATTCTTGCATCAAAAGTATCCATCTAATTAACCTTAGTTTCACATCCTTCTTTTGCATCAGATATTTAATAGTAGAGTGATCAGTGTGCACAACACATTTAGTCCCAATTAAATAAGTTCAAAATTTTTCTAAAGCANCAGATATTTAATAGTAGAGTGAATAGTGTGCACAACACATTTAGCATATACAATTGCCAGTAACTCTTTTTCAGTAACAATATAGTTAATTTGTGCAATATTAAGAGTTTTGCTAGTGTAGTATATCACTTTAAAAATCTTTTCGTACCTTTGTCCAAGAACATCTCCAATAGCATAATCACTAGCATCACACATCAATTCAAATGATTTCTCCCAATTAGGTGAAATTATAATAGGGGCTGCAATTAATTTTTCTTTTAATATCTCAAAGACATTTAAACAGCTTCCAGTAAATTCAAATTTCTTGTCCTTTTCTAAAAGTTTGTAACTTTTGAGAAATCTTTAATAAAACGCCTGTAAAAACCAACATGTCCAAGAAAACTCCTATCTTCTCTTACATTAGTAGGAGGTGTTAGTTTAGATATAACTTGAATTTTTGCAGGGTCTGCTTCCATACCATCTTCCAAAATTTTATGCCCTAACACAATTCCTCCTACAATAATAAATTGACATTTCTCCCAATCTAGAACTAAATTAGTTCTTTCGCATAACTCCAAAACTTTTTCAAGGTAATTTAAGCATGCGTCAAATGATGTTCCAAATACAGAGAAATCGTCCATAAATACTTCCAATCCATCATCAATTAACTTACTAAATATGGACATCATACATCTCTGGAATGTTGCAGGTGCATTACATAATCTGAAAGACATTCTTCTAAAAGCAAAAATTCCAAAAGGACTAGTAAATGTTGTCTTTTCTTGATCCTCAGGAGCAATAAGAATTTGATGGTAACTGGTATATCCATGTAAAAAGCAAAAATAAATATGCCAAGTAAGTCTATTCACAATTTGACCAAAAGAGGGTAAAGGGAAGTGATCTTTCTTGATGGCAGTGTTTAATTTTCTATAATCAATGCAAATACGTCACCCAGTAACTTTTCTGATAGGTATTAATTCATTATTTTCTTTTATTTTAACAGTCAGTCCTACTTTTTTAGGAACACAATGAATTGGACTTACCCACGCACTATCTGAAATAGTATATATAATTTCAGTGTCTAACCATTTCAAAATTTCCTTTTTTACTACTTCTTTCATTATCAGATTCAATCTCCTTTGTGGATCAACTCTTGGTTTATATTATTCATCTAATATAATTCTGTGCGTACGGATTGAAGAACTGATTCCCTCAATGTCAGCTAAGGTCCAACCAAAAGCTTTCTTATATCTTTTTAATGTATCTAACAGTCTTTGCTCTT
>JXCR01144351.1:348024-427014 GCA_002079205.1 Phalaenopsis hybrid cultivar
GCTTAACTTAAGTCTAAACCCAAATCCATTAAAACTCACCCAAATTGAGCACCAAATCAACTTCAAAATAACTTTCATCCTTCATGAAAGTTGTTCATCATGATGTTTTACACCAATCACAATAATCAATTTGAGCTTAGCCCAAAGCTAGCCCAAGTTTGACCCAANCCACAGACTTTGGCTCTCCTCTGAGTACTAGTCCGCATTGATCAGTTAGGAAGGAGAGCCATAAAACTTCGATCCCTCCTGCAAACTGATCGAGGTGCGTGCCTCAACACCCGCACTACATCTATGATGAATACTAAGAGTTTTACATCATCACCTGAGAGGTAGCAAATGTTGGCTAGGAAGCCAAGCAACAAAGCTAAATCGTCAAATGACGAGATGTTCTCATAAAAAAACACCGACCAGAATGTCATGTGGTCCAAGAAGCACTAAAGTCGGATGGCTGAGAAGCCAAAACTGGAGACATCGTCCATGAGGAATGCATTTGAGACTTTTATCCGCTCTAGACAGAGGGTTCAGAGGCCGTAGAGGCGTGATCTTGAAACAACCAAGGTGTTAGCACCTTGAATGCCTACACTATGTTCATGAGGACTGCCGTCGGGCCTTACGTCGCTCTTTAAACAAGTAGGCAAGTTGGCTAAGAAGCCCAACATTAAAGCTGAATTGTTGAATGATGAGATTTTCTCATAAAAGAACTGACTAAAATGTTGTGTGGTCCGAGAAACATTGGAGCAGGTGGCTAAAAAGCTGAAAATGTCAAAAGACAGGATGTCCTCATAATGGAGCAGACTCTAAGGTCTTAGGGCCCGAGGAACATCGAAGTATATGGCTATGGAGCCAATAGAGTCGTCATGGGACAAAACAAGCTAGCAATTCAAAACGGGTAGATAAGGCTGAGCGAAGCGGTCCTCATCGTACGCGATGTCACGGAACTGTCGGATATCATAATATCACGACTGAACACGGATCAGTTGACCAACTGAAGTAGCTAAACCAATACAGCATGTCCCTTGACGAGGTGATTAAAATCAACCAAGTCAAACACGGTGCCGAAGGGGGTCGGATGAATAAAGCGATCCAACCTCATAATACCTTGCAGACCTGAGTGGGGTAACTCTTACTGGAGAGTTCTGCGGGTGAGAGAATACCCGGCTTAAACATGGACTAATCAAATTAGAATAGAGCTAAGATTAGTTCAACATGCAACCTAACATGGTGAATAGCATCAGTCAAGTCAACTATCAAATAGGACAAGAGGTAGGTATCCTGCCTATGCATGTAAAATGGTATAGGAGATATGTATCCTGACCCTGCATCAAGCGAGCAAATATATGGCTGAAAAGCCTAAGGTAACATGCTTGGAGTGTAGTCGAACATCAAAGTGTCGCGATGAAACATGTATCGGTGGTAAAGCTGACACAACATGTTCCTTGATATGGCGGTCAGGACCAGCCAAAGCGATCTAGAGAAAGACATGGTTACATGACCAAGATGGTCTAACCATAAGAGTGCTTCTGCGAGCATGAGCAAAGAAAATTTCGTTGAGGATCCATGGATCGGTCATTACACCGATATGGCATGGCACTCGATGTGGTTGACAGAACCAACTGGGGTAGTCGAGGAAAACAATGGGGTTATATGACCTAGAACAGTCTAACCACCAGGGTGCCTAATGAGCACTAGCGATTTAACTCTTGCTGGGGAATTTTACGGGTGTGAGAATACCCAACTTAAGCATGGACTAATCGAGCTAGCATGAAGCTCAAATCAGTACAACATGCGACTAGACATGGTGGGTAAGATCAACCATGTCGAAGGAATCGCCGAAGAGGCGATCTCAAAATGTACCCACAGAAGACTCACATTGGGGATACCTTAAAGGTTCTGCTAATTCTTCGTGGGGACTTAAAGGTTTCATTCTGACGTGGTGAGCAAACTCAAACCAATCAGAAGAGGCATCAGAAAGGTGTTGAATTCATAGAGTGATCCAACCTCATGACAGTTAGGCATCATCTCAGCAAAGTGACCCTCAGTCAGGATTTTAGGTGATCCCTTTCTAGGAATTTCATATGACCCTTGTTGGGGATTCTTTTCTGCGGGCATAAAGATACCCATCTTATTCATGGACTAATAGAGGCTACATAGTGCTCAAATTAGTTCGACACACACTTTGAGATGGCAAGTAAAGTCAGCCAAATCAGTTAAAATACTATAGAGGTATCGAGGAGGGTCGGATGCATAAATGTCCAACCTCGAGGTGCTTTTAATAAGCCACAGCTAAGCGTAGACCCCGCTGGTGATTTACTCCAAAACAAGCAAAGTAGTCCTTGTCGAGGAAAACATGTTAATCCGAAAGGGCATTGAGGATCTCAATTAGGCACGGATCAACTATGTAATTGAGCATTCTAACTGATATGACATGCCTACTGCCAAAGCAGCGAATCACTCAAATTAGGTGAACTGAGTGGTCCAACCCACATGGGATATCCTGGCCAGGAGTCTATTAAGAGAGACTCTCACTGGGGACTCCTCGAAAAGTGACAGGGTAATTCCTGTCAGAAGGCTAGTACGAAGTAATCGGACCCAGTGATTGGATGAACACAATAGTTCATCTCAGAAAAGTGTCCCCCAATGGGGATTTCTCAAAGACTAGCAAAGTAGCTCTTATATGAGGGAAACAAAAGCAACCCAACCTGTAGAAGGGGCTTTGTTAACACACCTGATGATGTGACCCAACTTGGGGTTTTTTATGTGGGTTTGAAAGTACTCCGCTTAGGCACGGATCGGCTAGGTAAGCTGAGTGTTGTAGTCAATACGACATGCCTCTTCTCGACAAAGCAATATGAATCGCTCACACTGTGGGGGATATAGAGATGGGGGTTAGACTATACGATGGTATACCCATGAAAATGTCTAGCCATTAATCTAAATCGCATCCATAGAAGGATCTCAACCGTATCCGTTCAAAGCAAGCGGGACAAGCACATTTTCCTCATTCATAAGGATGAACGGGGCGTGCGTATCAACCATACTTGTGACGAGCGGGAGTTGTAGTCTTCGGACCCTGCGTAGAGCGGATCGATGAAAGACAAGGTAGAAGAAAGACAAGGCTTCTCTTCTAGAGATTGGTGGCCGCACCAGGTATATGACGCCCGTAGGACTTCCACTTTGCCCGAAATGCGAGTCAACAATCAAATTAAGAGAAAAACAAGATTTCTTCTACATAAAAGCATAGCAAACTATGAGTGATCTTTTGACATATGCAAGGTGATCATCATAAGAAGTTCACATAATGAAGAGATTGTGAAAATGCACATTCTTTATTGCTCCGAAAACTGGATTACGAAGTGCATGTACTTCAGAAATCATTTCCTCATAAAGTACAATGAGTACATGAAAAAGAGAATAGGCAAAATGTCTCCTCAAGTATTGCCCATTGATAAGGGCGTTGGATGAAATCCATTTGCAACAATCATCTTGAGGGGTAGCTCAACTTTCAGATGAAAGGCTACTGGACCCTTGAGGGTCAACGCATAATGCGTAAAGGTAGTGGGTGAAGAGTCCACAAGACGACAAGCCTTTCTTCCAAAGGAAGGGCCGTAGGACTCAGAGGGTAACACGTGGGTGAAGAATCCACACACAAAGAGACAACTCAACTTCCGGGGAAGGAATCCGGACCCATGGGGTCAACACACGATGCGTGAAAACACGTGGGTGAAGAGTCCACGTACAAAGAGGCAAGTTAACTTCTGAGAAAGGACTGCCGGACCCAGAGGGTCGACGCACGAAGCGTGAAAACACGTGGGTGAAGAGTCCATGTACAAAGAGGTAAGTCAACTTCCGAGGAAGGACTGCCGGACCCAGAGGGTCGACGCACGAAGCGTGAAAAGGTAGTGGGTGAATAGCCCACAAAACTTTGAGG
Source organism: Phalaenopsis hybrid cultivar (assembly GCA_002079205.1). Classification (NCBI taxonomy): domain Eukaryota; kingdom Viridiplantae; phylum Streptophyta; class Magnoliopsida; order Asparagales; family Orchidaceae; genus Phalaenopsis; species Phalaenopsis hybrid cultivar. Next base: position 351,953 of record JXCR01144351.1, read on the forward strand.
AGCCTTTCATGCCATTCATGAATTTTTCTATTGGCATTCAGATTTTTTTTTATTTTTTATAGAGCTTGTTAGAATCTCTTTTTTTCTTATTATATCGGGCTAAGCCACTATCGAGAAAGATTTAGCATAACATAGCAAATTGAGTTGGTACGAAGAGCTCTCATGTAGGCTTCTTAGAATGACCAGAGATACCATGAAAAATATGATATTTTGCAAAATTCAAGTCCAGGTAGGATTTTCCTTAAGTACTTTTCCCTAGCCCCTGTCCTATAATCCTTTTCACCCTTAGCCTAAGTAGGCTTTGTCCTTCGTATCCGGGTGTCAAGGAAAAGTTTTTATTTTAGAGATGTCTTTAAATCCATTATTGATTCATCAGCCATCCCAATGTCACTTAAACAATTCTCTGAACATAATATCCTAAGGATCTTATCAGGAGAATTTTGAGATCAGAAAGTTCTTTATATAAAGTTTTTGATTTTTCCACTCACCTCAAGCTTCTTCTCAGGAGTGTTGAGCAAATTTTTTTTATTTTTCATTTTTTTGTTTCTTTTTTGAAGCCTTTCACATTTTTTTTTAATTTTCTTGAGAATGGCTATTTTTGGTGAGCTTCTTTTTGTTATAAAGCATTTTCTTCTAACTCAAAAATCTCCCGAATAAAGATTTTTAGGATTTTATGACTCATTACTTGTCAAGCTTCCATCGGTTTAACTGAATGGAAAAGTAAGAGATTTAAATAGTCTCTGAAACTACATACATCTCAATGACACCCATCAAGTCATTCTGAGGTGTTCTCGGGACTTACATGAAAGTTCATTAAAGGAATGGATTCAATCATCATGACTTAGTTCAAATCTCCCCAAACCATGAGTATTTGCAAATCCTAAAAGGTGCATACATGGTCTGGCTCAAGCTTAGCCTTAGGATCTATCCTAGATTCAACCTCAAGAATCATCAAAGGCGAACCCAAGACAAGATCAACTAAGGGGTAAGATTCCTTTCGGAACCATCTCAATTTCCTCCAGAAACTGGAGTCGGAGCATAAATAAATGCAGATATATCTCGGTTAGATAAGTAGAGAGGTCTAACCGGTAGTGTTGGATATCGAAGTATCACAACGAGTCATGGACTGATTTATAGAGGCAAAGTTTCTAATCTGTTCAACATGACGACTGACAAGGTGATAAGAATCAACCAAGTCAAACAAAGCATATCCATAAGGTTGGATATGGGGGAGGTGGATCAATCTCAAAATGATGCTCTTTCACCAAGAACAGACTGAAAAGTCAATAGGGTTCAAGATAGGTGAGGCACCAAATTATAGTCAGGTTCAAAGTAACTAACTAAATCAAATGCTTAGACATGTAGAATGGTCTAAGCAACAAAATGTGCACATCAAGAGCTTAGCCAAAAGGCAAACATAGCTTAAATAGAGTGAGGCACTCTCAAACAATCTGTGAGATGTGTATCTGAGCTAAACATGATTCGATCAAGACTAGCAAGGTGGTCTAATCGATACAACATGTCATCAACAAAGAGGTTTTGGGGTGTTCTCCAAATTGGAGTATAAATAATCCACAATAGCCTCACTTAATATGCAGAAAGAAGTAAGATAAAGCACTCTTCAAAGAAAAGATAAGTAAATCCCTCATCTTCAAATGTAGAAAGTCATTTCACATGCAGCGTCGGGATATTAAGAGACGTGGTGGCAGGAATTGCCTAACCTACCGAGTATTCGCTGGAGTAGGGCGATCAACTTCTATCCTAAAAAAAGAGAGAATCAACGGGGGTGCTCGCTCTGGACCTCTCTTTATCAATATAGGACAGATTCATCTTCATCGATGAAGAGGAAGCCACAAAACTTTCTTTAGCTCACGGAAAGAGTGAGCACATCAAATGTGGGCAAAAGCCACTCCAACAGTATCATCAACGATACATGTGGCACAACATCTGGTACAGTAGCACTAAGTACCACACCAAGTGTCCCATGCAACATCTCGGAGGGTCTCGTAGCATGTACAACAGAAAGCAAATATTTCAGCCTCCTAATGGACCGACAAGTGGACCCCAGTCTCCTACTACGAGAGCCTATAGGATACGAAGAATCAAGAAGTTTATTCGGACATCTAAAGGATCTGAATAAAAAAAACTTCTCTCAAGGAAGAGGACCCAGTCCTCGTAGAGGGGAATGTGGAATCCCAACTTCTCTCAAGGAAGAGGACCCAATCCTTGTAGAGGGGAATGTGGAATCCCAACAGGTATAGAAACATGTAGCTAAGTCAGCTGCTATAGTTGCAGCAGTCTGTTCCTATTCCTCTGGACGCTCTTGCCTAATGTAGGCACTGGAGAGACCTCAGAGAAACCCAAAACAACTGGAGTTGAGATGGACATCAAACCAGCGAAAACATTTCCTCTTAAAGAGGAAGGATCTCCTACGATATTCTTGGTCAGGGAACTCGTGGTAGCAACAACACAAACTGTGAGGTGAGCATGACCTGCATCCTGAGAAGGAAAGAATCTCCTATCAATCCTAGCTAGAGTGTAGCCCACAGAGCTAAATAGAGGAGAGAAACGATTCTCAGCTAATGGGATCTCAACGTTATCCCATGCTGGAACCAAAAACTTGTCATGGCGGGGACCCGACCCATACCACCAAAGGACAAAAAGCTGATTCTCAGACAACGAGATTTAAGCATTGATCTTGGGCCGGAACCGAAGAGAGTCATGGCGGGGACGTATCACACCGCCAAAGGATAGTACGGTAAAAATTAACTCTAGCACTCTTAAATAATGCAACATCCGCGAGGAAGTAAATCCTCAAAACACGGAAGGACTAAAAAAGATGCTAGAAAAACTCAAAAGAGTGTTGCAGCGCATCGCCATCTGGTACTATCCTTCTTCCTTGAGGGAAAAGGTAGCACTGATACGAGCTACTACAACTAAAGAAGTGTCACATGCACAACTCATTTTCAAAGGAGGACACTTAATAAGCATCCGATGGGGATGTGGTTCGCACAACTGGGAAAGTAGCACAACAACTCAATTCAGAGGCCAAAGATGCCCCCTGAACTGGAATCGGAACATGTATATAGACCTGATGCAGGACAAGCTGCTGAATTCACAACAATCTATTCCTGGTCCTCCTAGCCTTTCTGCCTAATCGGGGGACAGGTGGATCCTCAGGGGAACCGGAACAGAAAGAGAGCCAGGACAAAAGTCACACCGGTGATAGTAATGGTAGACCTACTGCTAGTAAAAGGCTCACCTACTTATGGCAGGGAGATCCGTGAGAAAACAGAGGAACGGGTCTGGAGAAGACCGTCAAGTGCTACGGCGCATCGCTATCGAGCATCGACCTACTTTTTGTAAAAGATGCGGGCGCGATGTGAGCTACTACAAGAAAACTAGCTCGATATACACGACTCCCCGTTTAAGGGGGGAGGGCACAGAACAAATGCCTCAGAAGGCGTAGGAATAGTTAAATGTGCACGTCTCCCCATTTAAGGGGGAGGGCACAGAGCGAACACCTCAGAGGGCGTAGGATCACGTAAGGTAATCCCATAAAAGTGATCAAAGGAACTCAAAGGTATGACACCTTCAGAAGCACAAACAACGCTCTGGGAGAAGGGAAAGGGTTCCCCCGGCGGTAGTGACGTACCCATCTTCCTGCTCTTTCGCATCACGGAGCAAAAAGGGACAACGATAGAAACAGGGAAAGGTCATAAAACCAATCATAAAGTACAACGACATCGATGCATGCGATAATGCAGCAACCGAACTGTCGAGGGTGAGAGAAGTGACAGAATGCATTGAGTTGCTACCCCTAGCAACTTACACATGGACTAAAAGCCAAAGGTCTCACAAAAAGGCTCAATTGTGACTCGAAGGACGAAAACTAGGCCACGATAATATGAGCGAAACTCCTAATATGGAGAGAGGTTATAAACCCAGAAGCGAAACTCCAAGTATGGAGAGAGAGTAACCTCCCCAGCGGAGTCGCCATTTTTGTGAATACGCTGGGATCCGCAAGTCACTCAAGTGAAACTCCATGTATGAAGAGAGAGTAACTTCCCCAGCGGAGTCACCATTTTGTTTTTGTTTTTTTTTTCTCCTTTTTATTTTAGAAGGAGTCGCCAGCCTGTTGATTGTCGTATACGTCCCCCATTCGAATAAATCTCCCTCCCGAATCATATATGTGATTCGAAGAGGAGAGGAATCGAATAAGAAGGGACATACGACAAAGTGACAAACAATAGAAAACATAAAACGTGGAGAGCCCACATGCGGTAAACCTCGCAAGGATAAGTTAAGAGTGTCTGCCCAAACAAGATCGGGCGAAAGCACCTTAAACCGATATCCACGAAAGAATACCTACATAGACTACCCATAACCAGAGATTCAGGTATAAGTGCCTGTTGTGGGGTTAAGAGCACTCCCAAGGGGACGTATCCCACTTGGTTAATTACTTAGGGGGTACCTAAGAATACTCTCGATAAAAAGAGTTTCGCTTGGATTATCGTGAACCTGTGGCAATAGGTACTCAAAGGAAGGTTATTCCGTGTGGGAACAGTCCCGATGCTTCAAAGCTCGCGCTAAGTCATCGGGCAGAGAGGGAGTCTCTCACATCCTGAATGGGTAGCGGCTCATCAGCACACGGGGCCCACGAAATAACCTAAATCATCTTGACGGGGATATCCCAACACGTCTAGGCACGTCCGGGCCATAAGGGCAGAGGACAAATCATCGTATCCCAAATGGGCGGCAGCTCATCGGTATCGGGCTGTCAAAATGATATCAACGAAGTCAAGGAGCGACATGGCTCAAAAGGGGCTCAACAAAAAGGAATGTAGAGTGATCCTAAAAGGTAGAGGTAACTGGGTCGGGGACCAGGACCCGTCTCATACACAGGCTACTAGGACCCTAAGTCTACTTGGTCGTGAAGGATAGTCGACCCAACACGTCCTGAGATCCCCGTTCAGCAATCCGTGAATTGCATCGTCTACGAGAACCTCGGTAGCCCTAAGGTCAAAGGAACGAAACTCTATCCTATGACTAAAAGCTGGAGCTTCAAGAGGTGGGACTTATACTTGCCAAAGTGGCAAGGATGCCTCAGGAAGGAAAAGAAAATGGAGGTTCAACTACAAAGCTAGAAACACTCCAAACAAAAGGACTTACAACCCGTCTGGGTCGAGGAGCCTTCTAACATCCTAGGCGTACTAGACAACCACCTATAAAGAGGTATGTTGGGTCAGTCAGGTTGGAGAACCACGGGGACTCCTCCTTGGGACATGCAAATATGATGCAATTATCTAGAGCGGTCCTTAAGTATTGTGGAGGCCCTATTAATATAAGCAGGAAAGTAAATTTGAAAATTTTTAAATCCTGAATAATTTAATCCTAAATTTTAATTATCTTGAATATTTTATTTAGGATTTTGTAGAAAGTTATAATTTTAGGGTCCTTAATGAGCCTACATTATATCGTGAAATCCCATATCACAAAAAGAAACAAGGAAAACACATCCAAGTGCAAACATGCAATATGATGCAAAAAGCAAAAAAAAAAGCAAGTCAAATCAAAATAATTAACAGGCCGGTGCCGCTGGGTCGGCAACATATCCCAGAAAAGAAAATGACGGTCGGACTCTGCATACATGTCCAGTCCTAATTCTATACATCAATATAAAATGTAGAATTAAGATACGGGTCACGAGCATCAACTCCTGGTCCCCTCCACGTGGTTCCCGCGCCAAATATCTCGAAACCCGTGCCCGTATCTTATTTTTGCTACAGGAATCTCATAAACTCTAAAAAAGTACAAAGGAAAATAAAAGACTCAATCCTGCATGAAAATAAGGGTCAGCGAGAAAGCTCACATGTAACTAACGTATTATGAGCCATGTCTTAAAAGTTGGGGAGCTAATAGCACCTGCAAGCAAAAGAGTCAGAAATCATTATTTGCTCCCCCTATAACGGTACCTGTGTGCGTGCAAATAAATAGGCATGGTTGCCTGCAGAAGAATGCCCTAACATACTACCACACATATGCAGCATGCAGTAACATCACAAGCACAATGCAGAAGAAAGATACCTGACTAGGGCAATCAATCCAGCAGAGAACAATAGTCAGGCATCAAAAAGACTACCTAACACCCTAAATCCTAGCCTAGGACACCATCTAACGAAAAGTGTGTCATCCTATTATATAAGTGTGGGGTAGGTCTAAGTATAGTATGACTTTGACAGGGTCATCATACTGGCCCCATCCTAAAGATCCGAAGGATCTAAAGGGTGTCACAAAGAGTTGTGACACAAGTTAGATCTATTAGATCTTTAGCACAGTCATACTCGTATCAATCCCGATGACTTAACTCACATTGCTCACGGGATCAACCCGACAAACAATGCTCTTTAAGGCATCGCGACCAACACGGGTTCACTCTCCTAACGAGTCTGGCTCGCTATCCATGCAAACATGCAAATGCAAATGCAATCAGTCATGTGACAGAAGTGATGAGTGTACCGTGAGGTAGTGACTCAGGAAAAGGTGGGCATGACGTGGATGCAGTGGCCCAAACAAATGGGTGTGCCGTAGCGGCAGTGACAAAATGGATGGGCATGCCGTAGAGGCAGTGGCCCGAAAGATGGGTGTGTCGTGGAGGCAGTGACCCAAAGAAAGGTGTACCGAGGCGGTAGTGACCAAAATGGTTTGGCGTGCCGTAGAGGCAGTAGCTTGGAGAAAGGTGTACTGTGGCAGCAGTGACCAAAAGTGATGGGCGTATCGTGGCGACAGGGGCCCGAAAGATGGGTGTGCCGTGGAGGCAGTGACCCAAAGAAAGGTGTACCGAGGCGTCAGTGACCCGGAGATAATTGTGATTCTCGCTAGGGAGAATCACCCAAGTGTAAATGCAAATGTAAATGCAAATGCAAACACATATGGTGTGACATGCAAGCAGGCAAGCATGTGATACAATACAAAAGCAGACAAAAATGCAGGTGATCGGTCGACCGGGCCGTGGTGGTCGGTCGAACCAAAGTGATACGCTCACCGAGCCGGAGCAGCTTTGGAGCAAAGTGAAATGCTCGCCGGACCGGGGTGGCTGGTCAGAGCAAAGTGAGAGGTTCATCGGGCTGGGACGGCCGGTTGGAGTTAAGTGAAATGCTCGCCGGACCGGGGTGCCCGGTCGAAGCTAGGTAAGATGCTCGCTGCCCGGAGTGGCCAGTCAAAGCTAAGTGAGATGCTCGCAGCCCGGGGTGGCTAATCGGAGCGAAGTGAAATGCAACATGCATCAAGAAAAAAAATGCAATATATAGAGAACCAACATGCAGATAGCAAACCACGCTCGTGCTAACGACCTCACCTGGGAGACTTAGGGTTTAGACCCTTGGATGTGCGGCACCGCCGCCTCTTGCTTTGGTGAGGAAATGTGGGGAGTTTCTCCCCGGATCTCCAAGGGGAAAACTCTCCACGACGTCTCGAAATAGGATAGCTACAAAGCTTTTCTTATTTTTGCGAACTCCTCCAAACTTTGCAAAGGGAGCCAGCTACAAAGCCTCTCTCGATTTTCCAAGTCCGACCTCCCAACTTCTCCAAGCAAAGCTGGGGAATCCAAAGCAAGGGGAGTGAGGGACTCCGACCCATCGGGACTTGTGCTAAGGCTCACAACAAAAGAGGGACACTCGGCTCTATGGAGGGCTATTTGGCCACGCACAGGAAGTCATAACCTAAAGGCTGGCTCTAAGAAATCCAACGATCCATCACGCTGGCACGTCGTCGCGTCGACCCACGCCGGCGCACGCACCCCGTATGGGCGATCGAATCCACACGCCTATACTCCACTATTCATAAGGCTGGCTAGGAGGTAGAAAGTCTCACCACCGTGATGGTTGTAGACGCGTTTCTTTGCTTGCTTCGAGCTCGCCGGTGTCTGATCCGTGCTCCAATGTATCTCGTAGGGCGTGCATAAGACAACAAAAATATGGGGGAAGCAGTGAGGGCGAGAGGTATGCGAAGTACCCAAACAAATAATTTAAGCATATAAAAATGCAAAAGAAAATGTATACCTTAGCGACGCTCAACTCCGATGAACCCTGGGAGGAGGCTTTTCTCGCAAAATAAAGGCAGCCACGCCTCTTCAAGTAGCGGTGTTGTCGTTGCCCCTCGGCAGCAAACCACTCTGGCGAGATATTTTGGCCACCAGAGAGTGCGGGACGACGAGGTGGAGGAGCTAGCTCGCCGGCGACACAAAATGAAAATACCGAATATGCGGAGGAGTGCGAAATTCGAGGTTGCACGTGGTAGCAGGGCTGTCTCGTCACAAGCTTCGCGCCGGTGAAGAAGAAGACCGAGTGGATGTCGACGACGAGGTGAAGAGGTCGGAAAGTGGCCGGCCAAAAGGAAGAGAAGCCCAAAAATGGTGTTGTCCGGCTGCTGGAAAGGAGGCTCGGTGGCTGAAACTCTCGGCGAGGAAAGTCCGACGGGCACCGCGGCTTTAGGAGTTATGCCGGCGAGACATGCCGACGAGAAGGAGGCTCGGCCGACCTCGAAGGAGGAGGTGAGAAAGTCGGATCTTTACTCAGGGAGGAACTAAACTCGACCAGATCTAGTTGCCAGCGTTGGAGGAGTCCGACGGGCGGCCTGCAAAGTGGAGATCCCGCGGCGGAGAGCTCCGACGTCGAGCAGGAGGGAGAACGGCGAGAGGAGGAGGCTTTGGCCAACAGAAGGAGGATGCTGTCCGACGAGGTTGGCCGGCGTCGGGGAAGAGGCAGCAGGCTCAGTGGCGGGCTCGGTGGCGGTGAGCTGGGGCGACAAAGCAGCTCTCGCGGACTCTAGCGACTGGTTCGTGAGATAGGGCTGGAGAGGGAGGAGATCCGTTTTTTTTTTGCTTATATATATGTATATAATAATAATATATAATATATATAATATATATATAATATATTACGTTATATTATAATAATAATTATTATATAATTATCGTTAGGATATTCTCCACTTGTACACGTCCTCGCAGCGAAGTGGGTGTCCTTTTTGGCTAAAGTCGACGTTCCGGACGGATCCACGCAGTCTTTTTTGCCGTTTATGGTCATCCGGATCACTTTTTTTGGACCATCGAGCCAAAAAAAAATGATAATTTTCATATTGTTATTTTGTCTGCGAAATCGTGACGTATCGAACTTCCTGCTTAGGTGAAATCGACAATTCGGACACGCTAACACGATCCCGTTTTGTCATTCGGGGTCATTTGAGGCCGCTCGGACCGCTTTTCCAGCAATAGGGCTAAAAATAATAATTCATGTATTTAAGGCTCGCCCTCAAAATCGTAGCCAACTGAACGTCCTTTCTAAGTAAAATCGATGTTCCGGACGTGATCGCAAAGTCCGTTTCTTCTTCCGGGGTCATCTGGACAACCTCACTGATGATCGGGTCACGTCAAGCCAAAATTGCACGCGACGCGCCATATAATATTTTTCTCCCCAGTCAAAGTCGTCTGACGTGCTAAATGCCGACCGACCTTCACCTAAGAGAAAGCCATAGCCTAGAAAAATGACCCCGACTACATGCCCCTCAACACGCGTCGAAAAGGTCTCGGGTGGGTGTCTGAACTATCGGACGTCACGGACAGGCTGTAAACTATCCTGAGTCATGCAGGTGGACACCCTACACTCGTGACATCAAAAATTGATGCCAACACGGTTACGCCGATATGACCTTAAAATGAATCCCTTAAAGTGCGCCTTCGCCGTTACTTCCGAGAAATTTTTAGGATTCGTTGTCCGGCATCAGGGAATCGAGATCGACCCGGATAAGATTAAAGCTATCTTGGAAATGCCTCCTCCTAAACCCTTAAAACAACTACGTTCCTTCCAGGGGAAGTTAACATATCTGAGACGTTTTATTTCTAATCTCTCAAGTAGGAGTCAGCTGTTCTTGACATTAATTAAAAAGGATGCCAAATTTATTTGGGAAGAGAAATGCCAGTGGGCTTTCGAGGACGTTAAACAATATTTAATGACACCTCCTGTCTTGGCAGCCCCTATCCCAGGGAAAACATTAATACTTTATACCACGGCTTTAGATGACTTTCTTGGAGCCCTCTTAGCCCAAGTCAATGACGAGGGTAAAGAAAATGCACTCTACTACTTGAGTCGTCGCCTAGTACCGACAAAGATAAGGTATCCATCTATTGAGAAGGATTGTTTGGAATTAATTTTCTTTGCTCAAAAGCTTAGACATTACATGCTTTCTCATAAGATTACCCTAATCTCGAAAGTTAATTTGTTGCAATATCTGATGACGCGACCAACACTCTCCGGGCGTCTAGCAAGATGGTCAATGATCTTATTGCAATTTGATTTAACTTTTGTTCCCCTCCGTGCTATCAAGGGGCAGATACTAGCAGAATTTCTCGCTGCACACCCACTGCCAGCTGGGTCCTCTCTCAACGATGTGTTACCAGACGAGCAAATACTACAAATGGAATTGTCCAGTGCGCGACACTGGGAGATGTACTTCGATGGCGCTTCGTCAGCCAAAAAAGACAAAGGATAAGACACAATTATAATAAGCAAAGCAGGGATCAGTTTGATTTTTATCACGCCAGATAAGGTTATGTTGAGGTTCTCATACCACCTGACAAAGTTGTGCACCAACAATGAAGCAGAATATGAAGCTTTAATTACTGTATTGGGAATGACAATCTCAATGGATATAACAAACATTGCCATCTATGGTGACTCCCAACTCATCATCCAATAAGTCGTCAGACAATACAAAATTTTGAAACCAAGATTAACAGAATACCATCAGTACACGATGAAGCTCTTGGAGCAGATCCCTGATGTAACTTTCTACCGGATTCCTAGAAGAGATAATGCCCATGCCGATGATTTAGCAAAACTTGCTAAGGAAATGGCATGTCCCCCGGAGGATTCCATTGAAATCAAAGTGCAAGGAAAACAAGTCTTGTCTCAAATCGACCTTGAAACTCTACACAAGCTCGAAAAAGAAGAAACAATAAATACAGTTATAAACTTCATTGAAGATTGACGCAAGCCATTAACAGAATATTTGCATACTGAAAAGCTGCCAGAAGACAAGTTTGAAGCACTTCATATCACAAGAAGGGTCATGTCTTACGCCATGGTGGGAAACGTTCTCTACAGAAGATCATTCTATCAGATGTGGCTACGATGTTTGAGCAGAGCCGAAGCACAGAATATTGTCAAAGAAGTACATGCCGGATTATGTGGCACTCACCAGTCATGGCCGAAAATGAAAATGAAGATCAAAAGACTCGGGTATTATTGGCCAGCAATGATGTCCGACTACATGGATACAACCAGAAAATGTCACCAATGCCAAGTGCATGGGATGGTCTTACACCAACCTCTGAATGTGCTACACCCAACTGTTGCCTCATGGCCATTCGAGTGTTGGGGCACGAACATAATAGGTCTGATAGACCCTCCATCTTCCAAAGGACACAAGTTTATACTTGTTGCTATAGATTGCTTCTTCAAATGGGCAGAGGCAGTACCGTTGCGTGAGGTTACGACACAGCACGTCCTTCAATTTTTCAAAAGCCAAATTGTCTACCGTTTTAGAGTACCACGAAGAATAATTTCCGACAATGAGATAGCTTTCAGAAGCACAAAGATCAACAATTTTGTCAAAAGACATGGGATAGAATGAAGATATTCTACGATTTACTATCCCAGAGCAAATGTTCTGGCTGAATCCTTCAACAAAACACTGGTATGGATTTTAAAGAAGACAGTGTATGAAAACAGAAGAGATTTGCACAACAAACTATTAGAAGCATTGTGGGCCTACCAATCGATTTTCAGGACTCCTACTCAGTGTACACCCTATATGGTCGTGTACAGGTCCGAGGTCGTGCTACCACTAGAAATCCAGACACCGTCTCTCAGAGTCTCCATTGTGAATCAACTCACAACGAAAGAAAGTGCAAAACTCAGACTTGAATAACTAGAAAATCTTGAGGGAAAATGACTAGAAGCACAACAACATTTGAAGCTTTACCAGGCGAAGTGGTACAGGCCCATGACAAATTGGTCCGCCCAAGAACATTCAAAGTTGGTGACCTTGTACTTGTGCTCAAAAGGCCTATTCTTACACGCCACAAAATAGGTGAAAATTTTGAGCCAACTTGGGAGGGACCATTTATTGTTGAAAAGGTCTACACAGGAGGAGCCTACAAGTTAGTGGACTTCTAGAGTGAAAGACCCATGTTACTAATAAATGGACGATATCTGAAAACCTATAACACCACCTGATGCCACTTGCCTCTGCTTGGTTTGGAATTTTGAAACTTTCATTGTTTTGGGGTTATCTATGTTGCCAAATGTCTATGACTGGGTCCAAATTTTGTAATTAACCTCAATATAATGAAAATTTTGAGGAAAAAAAATTTTTAACTTCAAATTTTCTCTTTTCCACTTTTGAGTATAATATTTCACAAAAATTTAAACAAAATTCATACATAAATAAACAATTCATTTCACTAAAATAAGTTAAAAATTATTTCAATAAATACTTTGTTTTGTTTTTGTTCATGGCAAGTTTCGACCCACTGATGTTTTTCCTGTCGTCTGCGGAAACATGTCGGGACAGAGACTGATCTTTTCTTTCAAGGATGGCTGGAGCCTCGCACTAAATAAGGAGATTGCCTTTACTGGTGACATGGACTTTAATGGCTGGAGACTCGCGACACCATAGACTTCAACATGGACTTTAACCAGATCCACATTGACTACGAAGGTCCTCTCATGAATGTAGTCAGCTGCAGAGAGAAAGAGGGATTGCCTTCACTGCTGAGGGTGACCGCCAAAGATAATGCGTCACACAAAGGCAAGAACGTGATAATACAGAAAGATCCGATGGAGGGGCCGAGTCGTCTGCTCTCCATGGTAGCTACACCAGCTGGAGGCTTAGTAGCCGCCTATAACAAACGACTGCCAGCTGCTTTGCTTTGCAGGACGTAATGCAGGAACGCCAGCCGCAAGAGGCAGAGGGCTTTTCTATGAGAAGGATGCAAACATCAGAGAGTGACAAACAACTTACTCACCCATATTCCTTAGCGGCATATTTATGATTCAGACATGAAAGAAACTTCTGACAGCTTACCCACCACATATGAAGAACCGAGGTTCGTTGCAGAGCCATATACACCTTTAGTTTCAGATGTTTTATGCAAGGGTTGCCCGACGTGCAACGCTGAAATACCTGCAGGAACATCAGCCACAGGGGCGTCTGTAGAATGCCCGGATTGTAATGTTCTACATTTACAACGCTTTTGTACATTGGAAGAGTATACCTCCAACACTGATGGGTCTCAGACTTCAGATTTTATGATGGATGATCCATACATCCCAGTGGGGAGAAATCAGTATATATCATGGAGCCTAGGGTCTTACATCCCACTAGATGCCGAGTCTCGTGTTCCAGATCAGCCAACACAAGTTTGGGTTCCTACCGATGTTCAGAGGGAGGAACTCCCACGATAGCTACCGACACTTAGTACGATGGAGTACTACAAAATAAGCAAAGTAAATAAAAGAGAAATTGAATTTTACGAAGAAGTTCAAGGAAGAATTGTCAACATACTGGAAGTCCTAAAGCTGTATACGAGGGTTTTCTCCGAGAATGACGAAAGAAGAATTCTTGACTGCATCTTTGATTTGAGAGATAGAGGCCGAGCAGGCCTTCTCATGGAAAGAACATACTCTGAGCAGAAGAAATGGATGAGAGGAAAAGGAAGGATCACCATTCAGTGCGGCTGCTATTATAATTTCACAAACGACGGACAAGGAAATCCGCCAAAGTTCCTTAGATATGACCAGGTAGATCCACTACCTCCTATAATAAAGTGGATGATCAAGAGGATGGTCAGATGGAGCATACTGCCAGCTACCTGCATCCTAAATAGCTGCATCATCAACATATATGACGAGGAAGACTGCATACCTCCTCACATTGATCATCATGAATTTGTGAGACCCTTCTGCACGGTCTTTTTTCTGAGCAAGAGCAATATATTATTTAGTAAAGAGATTGACATTGTCGACCCTGGCGAGTTCAGAGGAACTTTAGAGATTCCGTTGCCAGTTGGTTCAGGTTTGGTTCTGAAAGGAAATGGGGCAGATCCCCAATGAGAGTTCCTACTCCTTGATTTCAATCAAATGATCATCTGCTAATTCCCCAACAGAAATAAATCACACACACAACTCTACACATACTTTTGGGTCTGTTCACTTAGGACTTTAGATTGGTTTTTTTTTTATCTCGTTGGTCAAAGCCAATACGCGCGGTGTGCTTGCCCAACACACCACACCTATTGAGAGTCCATTTATTGTCCTCACTTTTGGTTGAGGTTTAGTTTTTCCTCTTTAGTAGCCTAAGGTCTAGCCATAGGAATTTTCTACTAACTATTCTTAGGAAAATAGACAAGGAACATTAGAAATTCTACACTTCTCTACTCAACTTGAAGTTCCACATATTGGTCATAACCTCTAGCACTTAGTACGTGGGGTCATTATAGGGGAACTCAAGATGAGTCACCCAAAGGACTATTGGACCTTAGGGTTGACCCTGGGTATTGGTCTAGGGCTAAGGCACTCACTTGCAATAACTTACACTCACAATCACTCAATACCCAAAACCCAGAATTTCCTAGCTTTGGTCCCTTAATACTTTTGACAAACTCATGTTGGTGGTCGCCTAAACCCATTAGCCCTTGGCTAGGGTTTGACTAAAACCACTACATAGAGGACCCAAAATGGGTTTTCCATTGGTCCATGGCTTATTGATGGTGGTTGGCACTCGAACTCTACCAAGACACACAACCTAGGCTTTTGCCCCTAAATTCTCCCAAATTACCTTGATAAATTTGGAACCCCAAATTTGGCCAAAATTTTCAAATCTACCAAAAATAACCAACTTGGCTCAAAAGTCATTTCAAACACCTTAAAAACACCCAAACTACCCAAAATCACCAAAATTGGCTAAATTACCAAAATACCCCTCCTTACCCCAAAATTCCAAAAAAATCCAAAAAATTCCCAAAACCCCCCAAATATTTCTAATTTCATTTTTCTCAACTATCACATGACCAAATTTGGCCAATTTGACCATCGTTAACCAAAACCCCCAAATTGCCCTTTAAAGGCCCATATTTTCCCCAAATCACTCCAAATGTTTATTAAATTGGTCTCAATTTACCCCAATTTCAATTCTAAACACAAATTAACCCTTTATGTGACCAATCCATACCAAATCCAAGCTCAATTGGTCCATGATTTGAACCTAATTTTGAGCTAAACCAAAAACCCAATTTTGGCCCTATGACTTGGTTCCACCAAATTAAACCCATATTCCACTTTATTGGCCACAATTTTTGTTGAAAAACCTTCATAACATCCCCATACATCAAAATTTACCTTCAATTGGCCTTGGTGAGGCCTCAATTTCATTTAATTTCAACCTAAGTCCAAAACAAGCCCCAAATTTACTCTAAATTGACCATGTCTTAAAATCTCACCAAATTGACGGCCTTAACCCCAAAATTTCCACTCTATCCCTTCGTGAAAAATCTTCAAAACATCTCCCTTGATCATTTGGACCAATTAATTTGGACTTAGCTTAAGGATAGATGAACCTAGACCCATGTCTAACCCAATATGACTAAATTGATCAAAATCAAAAAATCCCTCAAATTGACCTACCAATTGAACTCAAAATCACTTCAACCCTTCACCAAAAACTTCATAACAATCATCTACATAATGTTGAGCAACCAATTGGGTCAATTGACATGGCTAACCTAGCCCAAACCCAAGTTTTGAGCACTCGGACCCACATTGAACCCATGCACTAAACATGACCTAACTACCACAAAGACATCAAATTAACTCCACCTCAGCCATTGGTTAGACGCTAAGACTTTGCCAAAGCCCATATAACCCAAGCTAGATGAGCCATAAACCAAAAGTACCCCAAATTAAGGGATCTTATTTCCAAAATACATATGCTTAAGATGCCCTTACCAAAACTAAACCCCATTGCATTAAATTGCTTTGACAGATTCACCTGGATGCTCTGAGCACCTAGGCCTAGTCATCGGAGAAGCTCAAAACTGAAAGCCACCCCCATGGAACTTCACCCAAATCAAACCTCGAGGTCAGCACAACCAAAATAAATTGTAGAGTTCCTCTGCCCTCCACCTAAGCAACACAATGCACCCCCTAATTGGCCATGACAGCCACCCCTTAGTTATTTTTATAAAAAACACCTCCCATGGCCATGGGGGAGTGATAAAATTTCTTAGAGAGACCTCCCAAACTGACCACAGAGCTTCCCTAAGATTCCCTCAGTGCATTAAACCTATTTTCCCTCACCAATTCCCACTGCCGGAGTTCAATTTTGAGCTCAAAATCTTGTAAAAAATCAGGACAAAGCCAATACACCTCCACAGTCTACCAAACTAAAATTAACTTCACCCACACCTTCACAACAGTGAAAGAAGCTTAAGCCCCATCAAATTCCCTTCTCACAGAGCCTCTACCATAGCTCTAGATCAAAACCCAAATCCGGCCGTGATCGAAATCATACCTAGGCTTTACACCATGACCAGAGACTCAACCCCTAGCCTCCTTGGATCACAACGAATGTGCCAAGACTCTCTGATCAAAGCTTCATTTCTCAGAGAAAAGGTATAAAAACTTCTCTTCCTCCCGAGCCTATTTTGATTCTTTATTTAATTAGGTTTAATTTAATTGCATGATTACTGTATGGATATTTTGACCAGAGAACCTTTAGGAAAATTTCTCATGAGTCAAGTCATTCAAAATACAACTAATCTTCACAAACCCTAAATCACTAAGATAATTACATTTGAAACACACAAACAACAAAATGACTTGATTTTTGATCTCCACTATTGTTTAGGATCCAGAGAACTCGCCATAAAAATTCCAAAGCATTTTGAGTACATTTGGTAACTTAAGTTGATTTTTAAAAGAAAAATAACATTTTTAGCACTTAAATGTTTTTTTAAAAATCAAAATATAACTCAAAAATTTATAAAAAATATGTTTTTTGAGTTCTCTGTGATCAGGGGTATTTTCTAAAATCATAATGGTATTTAAAATAAAAACTTCATTTTTAGCCTATTTTTAAATATTTAAATAATTAAAAATCAATAAAAATCACAAAAATAATAAAATTCATGAAAATATTTTAAATTTCTTCCTAAGCACTTAGAAATAATTAGAATATTTTTCTTGATTTTATAAATAAAGATACTGAATTTCAAAGCTTAAAAAAAAATTTTAAAAGCTAAAATGTGTTTTTACTAAGAATAATTTCAATAAATTAAATAAAACTCAAAAAAATATAAAATTTTCTCCTCTGAGTTTTCTGACCTTAGCAGGATTTTTCAAAAATATAAAACTTAATTTTCTCTGTTTAAAATATTTTATATTTAATAAATACCCCATAACTTAAAATAATTTTTAAAATTCAAATAAATTAAAAAAAATCATGAAATTTGGTCCAAAGGTTTTTGTATTCTAGGTCTACATGTAGTAAAAATTTTAAGGGATTAGAAATTACCTTGGTGAAGTTAGGAATTTTCTTTAAAGAATCTTATTTTTTGCATGAAAATAATTATATAAATTATATTAAATTTTTAAAAATCACATTTTCTCCTCTGATGTCTTAACTGACTCATGAATTAGGTACGATAAAAATTTCAAAGTCATTTGGATTAAATTTAAATTTGATAAATTATGAAGTGTTAGAGCCTTATTGGCAAATGTGTAATTTTGGAAATTTAGCCGTAATTAACATTTAAGCTTAATTCAAGGAGGTAAATGGGCAACCTCTGATCCTAATTAGTTTATTTGGATGTTTGAAACACAAGGGGTTAATTGGTAGAAACCAACCTCACTTTCTTAATTGAAAAGATTAAGTTAATAAATTTTAAATTATTAACATTTGAAAGTTTATTAAAATAAAATGAACCTAGGATTTAGGGGTATGACTTTTGAAGTCAATAATTAATCAATTTAATACTCCTATTTTGATTCTCAAATAAAATTCAAACCATGAATCATGACCACCTAAAGCTTAACCTTTTCAAAACTAACTAAGACACTCACCTAGGTCTTAAGGGCTTAGTAGTGACTTAGGCTAAATCAAGTTTCATTTAAATGAGGATTAGAAAAGTAAATTACAACATCTTTCAAACACTACAAGCCCAATTAAGACCAAAATTTGGCTAAGTGTTCCAATAACACTAGCTTTCCTCTTTAAGGGTCTTCACCAAAATAATATTCAAAATAAAATTACAAATAATAATTACCTTACTCTTAGGGATAATTGAGACATCAACGTTCATTGAGCATTACGGTGTTTATAAGATGAATTATTAAGCAACATAATAAGTTTAAAAGAACTCGAGACTTTTCATCAGGTGATATAAGGGAAGCATGGACCTGCTTCTTCCTCTTAACCTGTTGGATACCTCGGAGATCTGCTAAAATTAATATGTTTTGCTTGACAACATCATCCTTAATTAAACTCCTAAGGATCCGCCAAGATGTGACCTAGGGTTAGATAGGTCATCAAAATTTTACTTCCCTATTTCATATAAACTGCCTTAACATGCCTTTTAAGTTTCAGGTGGTAAAACGAGAAGACTCGCTAGGTACGCTTTTATAGTTTTTAGCGTTGTCTTTCTTGTACTTTCATACTGTACTTTTATACCTGCAAATCTGCATGCTAAATAAGGATGTCACCCTGCATGAAAACTAAAACTATTAGGATAACCACAAAACCAAAACCAAAACTAAAACTAAAATCATCCAAGATAAAATTCACCCCCACAACATTCAAAATATAAACTAACTCAAAATTTAATCACAAACATCACATAAGACTACAACTTCAACTAAATTAAGACATCTCTATCAGATGATCGGGAATTCCTAGGAGGAGGTAACCTACGGTAGCTAACGAGGCTTCTCACGGTCTAAATGAAGTTATGAAACTCATTAAGTTGACTTTAGTAAATTCAGTTGGACTAAGTGAATCCAATAGAAAATAGTGGTGCCAGAACGAAGGAACCATAGGACCCTAGCATGCCCCCATAAAAATTTAAAAAATTTCAACCATAGGGCCACTTGATTTAACATCATAACTTGACACATTAGAAAATTCAAACTCGTCGCGGTAAAGAGCTTGGAGCTAGCATGGTGGGCAACACGACCATCTTCAACAGCAAAGCCTGTCTTCTCTAGCTAAACCAATCTTCCTTCCTTAGATATAAACAACAAAGCTATAGGACTTCAAGGTTTCTTGCTTATACAACGTAAATCCTCATCTTATCTTTAGGCCTTTGTATAGCCCTGCTATACAATATAAGCCTTAACTCGTTATAGGATTTCGAGGTTGTCGTTTGTCACGATCTAAATCCTCACATCTTCCAAGCTATTTGTGTTATCGTTTCATACAAATGTAAGCCCTAACTAATAAAAATTTGTAGGATGAAACACTTAAATATTTCTCCTCAAAACTGATGCCAAATATTAGGACAACTTGGGAAGTCACCGAGGTTCTCCTCTGGATCCATGACATCCCCTAGTTCTTCTTCCTTTGGGTACAACAAAATGTTCCAAATTTGAACCAATCCCCTTTCACACCTCTACGTCCGATCTCATTGTACAAAATGTTCCAAATTTGAACCAATCCCCTTTCACACCTCTACGTCTGATCTCATTGAAAATACCCTTTGAAATTTCTTGAAGATAATATTTCTTGATTTTTATCAAGAGTTTTCTTAAGTGACTTTGCCCTTTGAAATTCCTTGAAGATAATATTTCTTGATTTTTATCGAGAGTTTTCTTAGGTTGCTTTACTTTGAAATTCCTTGAAGATAATATTTTCTGATTTTT
The DNA here is from genome assembly GCA_002079205.1 of Phalaenopsis hybrid cultivar. Lineage (NCBI taxonomy): Eukaryota > Viridiplantae > Streptophyta > Magnoliopsida > Asparagales > Orchidaceae > Phalaenopsis > Phalaenopsis hybrid cultivar. The sequence goes on from JXCR01144351.1 coordinate 371,926, forward strand.
ATCGAGAGTCTTATTAAGTGACTTTGGTCATTTAAGATATCATTAACTATAGAAGCTTGCCCTTATAGGAAGCTTTTCTCAAACCCAGCTTAATATAAAACTATTTAATTCTTTATATTAAATAGGGGAAATTGTGGGCAAACAAAACAGTTTCGTAGACCAAAAGGATTTCATATATTCCTTAGTTTATTTGATTGAGCCTCATCCTCAAGTCTTGTGTTTATCCTTTGGGATAAATACAGGATTTAAGGTACAACGCTCTTTCATTTAAACTATGAAAAAAATGGGGTCAGTTTGATTTCATATTTTTCTAAAACTAAATATATATGTAAAATAAAACATTCTTTTGAATTGGGCGACAGGATTTCGATTCCGGTGACCGACAGCTTCTTACGGGCAGCTCTCCAACCAAAAATGACGTCGACATTTTCAAGATTTTCAAAGTTTTGGGTTTTCAAGGTCGTACATGGAAGAGCTAAATGGGAGTGGTTCAAAATGAGAATAGTTATTTTCGGAATTCAAAGGAAAAAATGTAAGATATGTCATAGATCCCAAGGAGAACCTCGAGGACTTCTCAAACTATCGCATGGCCTCGCTTCAATTTTGAAGATATTTATTAAATGTTCCATCCTGCCAATTTTATTGTGTAAGGCTTACATTAACATGATTCTGATCATGCAAATAGCCCAGAAATATGTGAGGGTTTTTGTCAAGCCAAATGATAACCTCAGAATCTAAAACAAGTTAGGACTTATATTGAACAACATGGTTGTGCAAAAGCCTAAAGATGAGGTAAGGATTTACGTCGTGCTAGATTAACTACCTAGAAGTCCTATGGCTTGTTATTGTTTAATTCTAAGGAAAAGATTGGTGATGTCAATCTGTTCGCTCTCTCAAAGATGTTCTTCTATATGTCCTTGTCGTGCTACCCACGTCGTTAGCTCAAAGCTCCTTGTTGAAGTAGAAATTTTAAGGTTCAAAAGGCTTAAAAGGTTTTGGTTTGAGGTTTTATGTTTCACAGTTTTTGTGTCAAAGTTTAGTTTTTTTATTGTTGTTCAAATGTCATATTTGGGGGAGTTTAAATTTAATTAAAGCCACACTAGTTAGAATATCACAGTTCCCTCATTTTTACATCACTATTTTATTTTGAATTTACTTAGTCTAAAGGAGTTGTCAAGCTTGTTTAGACCAGAGAATTCTCATTAGCAACTGTGGGTTATCTCATCCGAGAAATCCTCGCAAACCCAAAAGGAGTGATTTAAGAGCATTCACTAGGTTTAAAAGTGTATTTATATTTTGAAGTCTTTTTTTGTTGTTGTTTATTTTGGTTTCAGTTTTTGGATTTAGTTTTACATGTAGAGTAAATAAATGCAGACAAAAAAAATACTGTAAGTTAAATAGAAAAATTACAGTGCACGAAATGTAAATGCGTACCTAGGCCTCCGTTACTGCTGCATGGTTAATATCTTAAAACATTGTATATTTGCATGCAATTTAAATAAATTTGCAGAAAAAGGCTAGTACACAATAATGAAACAAGTCGTAGCAAAAAGATAAACATGTGAAGTAAAACCCATGGTCACATATGGAAGACCGGGGCTAAGTGTAAGACATCGATGAAGGTGGGGGCTCAGAGCTGGACTGCGTGCTTTTGAACCTTAGGTAAGAGATACCAACCTGACAATCCACAGAGGGTAGTCCTTAGCTTTGATCTAAGTTATTAGTCGCATTTTTTGTAAGTTTTTATCAAAATTCATTTATTTTTCATGCAAAATTTGTTATTTTAAATTTTGATCTAAGTTACTGGCAACCTAAGAGTATTGAAGGCAACAATCCAACTAAGAGTTGGTGAATAGTATCATCATTCCTTGTCCTCTCCCCTCATTAAAGTTCCTTAAGGAAGGAGATATTATTCTAATAATCCTAATTTGTATCCCTCATTTACACACACATAAGCAATGACATCATTGCCCTAGACCTCAAACTTACACCAGTCTGATGATCCATATGTGGCAAAAACCAAATATCCCCAATTTCTCACAAGGACTTAAATACCTCAGAGAAAACTTAAGTCCTTGAGTATTAGGTTATTAATATAGGATAAGTAGTGCAGGCATTTCTATTGATTTAGGTGATTTAATAGGTCCCGAGTTACATCTTAGCATGTCCTTAAGAATTTCACATTCATTTAATTTGACTTTGGTGGTGGTCATACTTTGTTAATGATTTTCTTAAAGAAATCATAGTAATCCCAAGTGTGCTCTGAAATAACCAAAATTTTGCAAGAGAGTCCAAAGGGTAACCCCACACTACCTTATAATCTCTCAAATCATTTCAAGTTCATTCTTGGTTTCAGTAGATTGTTAAATCAATCAATCCAACTAAGTTAAATTTTAGTTGAAATGTGTTAACCTATGCTCAACGAACATTTACATTTTAATAAACCAATGATTAGGGCAACTAGTCATTTAACGTTATGGTTGACAAATTATGTAGGTATGTCGGCACCAAAAAGTTGAGGAGTTGCCCATTGGAAGCTGTCGGCCGCCTAAATCAAAATCCCTTCGCCAGCTTTGGAAGGACATTTAATTTCCATATATATATATAAATTTTTAAAAAATATGAAATAAAATCGACTCCATATTTTTCATAGTTTAAATGAAAGAGCGCTATACTTAAACCCTGTATATATCCCAAAAGATAAACACAAGACTTGAGGATGAGGCTCGATCAAATAAACTAATAAATAAATGACATCCGTTTGGTCTACGAAACTATTTTATTTGCCGAAAATTTCCCCTATTTAATATGAAAGATTAAATAGAGTTTATTTTAAGCTAGGTTTGGACAAGATTCCTATAAGGGCAAGCCCCTATAGTTAATTACATCATATATAACCGAAGTTACCTAAGAAAACTCTCGATAAAAATCAGGGAATATTATCTTCAAGGAGTTCAAGAGAATAAGAATTTTCAACGAAATCGGACAGAGAGGTGTGAAATGGGAATAACTCAAATTTGGAACATTTTATTATAGAATTCAGAGGAGGAAGAACTTGGGAATGCCATAGATCTGGAGGAGAATCTAGGTGACTTCCCAGTCTATCCTATTATTTGGCTTCAGTTTTGAGGAGAAATTATTTAGGTGTTTCATCCTGCCAATTTTATTTGTTAGAGGGCTTACATTTGTGTGACAATCACACAAATATCCTGGAAGATGTGAGGATTTAGGTCGTGATAAATGAAAACCTCGAAATCTTAGGATTATTTAGGGCTTATATTGTACAATAGAGCTATACAAAGGCCTAAAGATAAGGTGAGGGTTTATGTTGCATAAGCAAACTACCCTGAAGTCCTATGGCTTGGTTATTTAATTATAAAGAAGGAAATTGGTTTAGCTGATATAGACATATTTTGCTGTTGAAGATGGTCGTGCTGCCCACCGTGCTAGCTCCAAACTCCTTGTTGTGTGAGTTTAAGTTTTCTAGTGTTAAATTATGATGTCAAATCAGATGGACACTTGGTTAAAGCTTGATAAATGTTATGGGGCATGTTAAAGTTGATTAGAGCGACACTAGTTATGATCCTATGGTTCCTTCATTCCGGTACAACTATTTTATATTGGATTCACTTAGTCCTAATGACTTTACTAAACTCAACTTAATGAGTTTCATACTTTCATTTAGACCGTGGGAAGCCTCGTTAGCAACCTTAGGTTACCTCGTCTGAGATATTCCCGATCATTCGATAGAGATGTCTTAATTTAGTTGCAATTGTTGTTTTGTGATGTTTGTGATTAAATTTTGAGTTCTTTTATATTTTGAATGTTATGGCAGTAAATTTTATCTTGGTTAATTTTAGTTTTGGTTTTGGTTTTGCAGCTATCCTAGTTGTTTTAGATTTCATGCAGGGTGATATCATTGTTTAACATGCAGGTTTGTGTTTTTTGTTCATACATACAGGTGAGTAAGTACAGTAACATACTGAAAATAAAGTACGAAAAACAAGAAATGCAGTTAAAATAAAAAAGTACCTGGATGGTCTTCCTGTCATCTTCAACTGAAACTCAAAATTCATGTGAGCGCATTTATATGTTAAAAGCAATTTATGTAAAGTGGGGAAATAAGGTTATGGTGATCTACCAAATCCTAAATCATAACTTGGTGAGCTATTGTTAATTCATTTGATGATGATTTCATTAAGCAAAACATACTAAGTTTAGTAGACCTCTGAGGCATCTCGAAGGTCAGGAGGAAGAAGCAAGTCCACGCCTTCGTCTCATCGCCTAGTGAAAAGTCTCGAGCTCATTTAAACTTATTATGTTTTTTAATAATTCATCTTGTAAATACCTCTAGTGTTCAGTAAACATCAACGATTTAATTATCCCTAAGAGTAGGGTAATTATCATTTTTCATTTAATTGGAGAATTATGTGGGTGAAGACCTTTAAGATGGGCCAAGTTAATGCTATTAAGACACTTCGCCAATTTTAGCTTTAACATGGGCTTGTAGTACTTTAAAGGTGTTCAATTTATGGTTACATTCATTGTTTTGATCCTCGTTTAACCAAATTTGATTTAGCCTAGGTCACTACTAAGCCCTTAGGACCTTGGTGGACATATTAGTAATTTTTGTAAGAAATTGAAATTTAAGTGATAGTAATTCATCATTAAATGGTTTGAATGTCATTCGAACACCTAATAGAGGTATTAAATTAGTGAGCTATTAACATCCAAAATCATACTCCTAAGTCTAAGATCATTTAATTTAATACATCTCCAAATTTTAATGATTTAGGAAATTGCAAATTTATCATTTAATTAAAAAAAGTGAAATTGGTTTCTACTAATAAATACCTTATTTTTCAATCATGTAAACATGTTAATTGAGATCAAAGTTTAACAATTTTAAGTGATAGTAATTGAGATCTAGCCTATTTCAAATATGGAAAATTAAGTTTTTCATTTTTATAAAACTGTATGAGGTTAAAGAACCTAGAAAAAACAAATTTGGCAATTTTATGATTTTTCTTTAAATTATTAGAATTATTTAAATGTAAAATTAAAAAAAATCCTTTTTTAGCCTTTGAAAATTATTTTTAAGGTTTTAAAATTCAATGTTTTTACTTAGAAAAATAGGAAAAATATTCCAATTGCTCCTAAGTGCTTAGGAAAAAAATTAGAACATTTCCATGAATTTTATTAATTTATGACTTTTATTATGTTTTTATTATTTAAATATTCAAAATATGCTTAACAAAATGAAATTTTAATTTTAATTACAAATTTTTTTAAGAAAATCCTTCTGATCACTGAGAACTCCCATAAACAATTTTATAATTTTTTAAATTATATTTCTATTGTTAAAAATCATTTTAGTGTCAAAAATGCTATTTAACTTAGAAAATCAGATTAGGTTGCCAAATGAACTCCAAATGTTTTGAAATTTTTATGGGGAGTCCTCTGAACTTTAAATTATAACAGAGAATCAAAATCAAGTCATTTAGATGTTTATTTTTTTCAAATTAATTTTCTTTGTATCTTAGGATTTTATGAAAATTAGGTGTGTTCTTAATGACTTGGCTCATGAAATTTTTTTCCTAGGGTTCTTTGGTTACAGTGAACCTACCAAAATTTTATTGTATTTTTTCTATGCAACATGCTAATTACCATAATTAATTTATGCAAATGATGGACATAAACTTGAAAAATATGGATCTATGTCTCGGGGTCTCCTCTGACTTTAAAAAAATTAGGGAGTATCCCTTATAATAGAGGCAACAACATGCCAAAATATCAAGCCATAGTAAAATTCTTGAATGCATGGAGAATCAAAATACTTAGAATAATATTTAATTAATTAAAAATAAAATATATATAAATAAACTTCAAAGAATTTCCATATTGTTCTCTTCTGTTCACCGAGCACTGGTATGTTTTTCTTTTATTTTTGTAATTTTTTTTGTGCAAAGATATGATTTTTCGAAGTTTTGGGCATTTAAATAAATAAAAAAATTCCTATTTTTCTATTCAAATATGCGGCGCCGTGTCAACCTACGACATCTCCAAAGCTCTGCGTGGCACATTCTGGTTTGATGTCGCCATCCACGTAGCCGCTGACTCAGCCCATGCTTTATGTATGGAAGAGCTGTTTGGCTTCAATTCGGCCATCCATTTGATACACGCGCATCCAACGACTCCCTGTCATCATCCCCGATAGCTAAAACCCATGACCGTCAACCCTAAAGCCTTAAGATCTCCCTCATTTCTTAACCAAATGATCTCAGGTTTGATCCTATAGACTCGTTTAAGTGAGATGGACATATCCATACGGTAAACATGCCATTAAACTAACTCTAATCACATGGAGAATCAAAATAGGCTTGAGAAGATGATAAGTTGAAGACCTTTGCTCTGAGAAGGAAATCTTCAATCAGAGGTGCTCGACATGTTCGTGGAGGTCCAAGGAGGCTAGGGATTGGACCTCTGGTCATGGTGAAAGGTCTAGACCAAAATTCGATCAAGGCCAAATTTGGGTGTTGATCAAAGTCTAGTGTAGAGGCTCTACGTGAGGGGGCTTTGATGGGGCTTCTTCTCCTTTCACTATGGTGAAGGTGTGGGTGAGTTTAACCGAGATTTGGTGCACTGTGGAGGCATGGTGGAGAATGTCCTGTCTCTAACAAGGATTTGAGTTAAAAAATTGAGCTCTGGTAAGGGAAATGAGGGCAAGGAGGTGGTTGGATTGCACTGAGAAGGTCTCAAAGAGGCTATGGGAGCAATTTGGAAGGGTCTCATTGAGAAAATTTCAACACCCTTCCTTTGGCCATGAAGTGGCTACTTTATAGCCATGGCCGGAGAGTGGACCTCAAGGCTTGGCCTTGGGTGCAAAAGTTTTCTCAGGTGGTGAGCTAAGAGGCTCTTAAGCTTAATCAAGGTGAGCTGGCCCCTAGGGTTGAGATTGGATTTGATTTAGGGATGGTGGCCTATGGTTTTGAGGTGCTCCAGTGACTAGGCAAACTGGCAAGTCCAGGGGAGGTGGCTAGGAGGTTAGGTGAGCCAGATGAATCTGTCACAACCATTAATTTTAGCTAATGATGAGTTTTGGCAAAGATCTCTTTGGCTTAAACAATTTAGGAAACAAATCTATTCATGTAGTTGAACTTTCATCCATGGCTCATCTAGGGTGGGTTAAGTGAGTCTAGCTTGGTCGCTAGGGTCCAAAAATTGGCTGTAGAAGTCTTGCCTTGGTCAATTTGACATGGCTAGGTCAATTTTGATGCATGGGTTCAATGTGGGTCTAAATGTCCAAAAGTTTTGTTTGGGTTAGGATAGCCATGAATTTGAGCCTAATTGATTGATCCACATTGTGTATGTTATTATAATGAAGATTTTTGGTAAAGGATTGAAATGATTTTAAGTCCAATCGGGGGTTCAATTTGAAGGATTTTGGAATTTTGGTCAATTTGGGCATGTTGTGCTTAACTTGGGACTAGGTTGGCTAAGGTTGGGCTAAGTCCAAATTGATTGTTGAGAACTGTATATAGGAATATCATGAAGAGTTCCCAACATAAATTGGGTGTCAATTTTGGGGTTAGGGCAATCAATTTGGTGGAATTTGGATGTATGGCCAATTTGGGGCAAATTTGGGAATTTTTGGACTTGGGTTAAAATTGAATGCAATTGAGGCTTCACCAAGGCCAATTTAAGGTCAAGTTTGTTGTGTAAGATTTTTATGAAGAGTTTAGGATTCAAATTATTGGAAATTGAGTAGGTTATGGGGTTCAATTTGGTGGAATGAAGTCATAGGGCCAAACTTGGGATTTTGACTTAGATCAAAATTGGGATGAAAGCATGTGCCAATTAAGCTTAAATTTAGTTTAGATTGGTCATTTTAAAGGTGAATTTGAGTTTATAATTGAAATTGAGGGAATTCTGGCTAAGTTGATGGACATTTAAGGTGAATTTGAGGAAATTGGGCCTTTAAAGGTGATTTGGGGGTTTTGGTCAAAATGGTAAAATTGGCCTAATTGGGTTTAATTGGAGAGCCCAAATTGGTTTTTGGAAACATTTGGAGTGATTTTGGAGGGTTTGAGAAAGTTTGAGTTGTCAAGGGTATTTTTGTAATTTTAGACTTTTTGGGAGTATTTTGGTAAATTTGGAATTTTTGGGTAACTTGGGTATTTTGAAAAGCTTTGAAATGATTTTTGGACAAATTTGAGTATTTTGTGGGGATTTGGAAATTGTTAGAATTTTGGTTAAATTTAGGGCTCCAAGGGTATCTAGGTAATTTGGGGAATTTTGGGGCAAAAGGCCAAGTTGGATATTTTTGGTAGAATTGGGGTGTCAACCACCCTATATGAGCCATGGACCAATGAAATCCCCATTTGGGTCATCTTTGTACTGGTCTTAGCTAAACCCTAGCATAGGGCTAGTGGGTTTAGGGGACCATCTACATGAGTCTCCCAAAAGATCAATGGATCAAAGTCAACAAGTACTAGGTTTAGGGTTGTGAGGGATTGTGAGTAAGAGTGAGTGTAGTGAGTGAAAGTGAGTGCCTTAGCCCAAGATCAGCACCAAGGGTTAACCTTAAGGTCAAATAGTCCTATGGGAACTCTCCTTGAGCTCCCCCATAATGACCCCCCTACTTAGTGCTAGAGGTTAGGTCCAATATGTAGAGCTTCAACTTGAATAAATAAGAGGGTAGAATTTCTAATGGTGAGGGTTTCTTTTCTAGTTTTCTAGGAATATTTAATAGTAAAGTCCTATGGCTAGACCCTAGGCTACTAAAGAGGAAAAACTAAACCTCAACAAAAAGTGAAATCAATAAATGGACCCTCAATAACTGTGGTGTGTTGGGCACGCACACCGCATGTATTGGCATTGACCACCGATATCAATAAAACCAATACAAACTCCTAAGTCAACAGATCTAGAAGGAGGTGTAGAATTGTGTGTACCATTTGTTTTTTCTGGGGAATTAGCAAGTGAATATCTAATCAACATCGAGGATTAGGAACTCTCGCTGGAGATTGGAGAGTGGGTGTTGATTTATCAGATTTTAGGTGTTTATAGAGGATAGAAATTGGTATTTAGGTGATAACTTTGAAGATTGAGAGTAGGATTCCATGGTGGGGGTTTGATTTCTATCTCGAAAGGTGTGAGTAGAGAATTGGACGCCATGGAGGGGGTCTTACACTAATCTCGAAGATGTAAGTAGAAAATTGGATGTCGTGAAGGGGGCCTTATACCAATCTCGAAGATGTAGGTAGAGAATTGGAAGTCGTGGAGGGGGCCTTACACCAACCTCAAAGATGTAGGTAGAGAATTGGATGCTATGGAGGGGGCCTTACACCAACCTCGAAGATGTGTGTAGAGAATTGGAAGCCATGGAAGGGGGCCTTACACCAATCTCAAAAGGTTGAGAATAGGATGCTATGTTCCATAAAGAGGAGACTTACTCCTATCTCAAAGATATAGGTAGATAATTGTATGCCATGGAGGGGGCCTTACACCAACCTTAAAGATTTACGTAGAGAATTGGAAGCTATTTAGGGGGCTGTAGGCACAATTTTGGTTAAGGAGTTGCCCGTAGGAAGCTATCGGTCACCAGAATCGAAATCCCGTCACCCGCTTTAAAAGGACGCTTTAATTTACATATAAATTTAAGTTTAGAAAAATATGAAATTAAACTCACCCCATGATCTTCATAGTTTAAATGAAAGAGCGCTCTACCTTAAATCCTGTATCTATCCCGAGGGATAAACACAAGACTTGAGGATGAGGCTCGATCAAAGAAACTAAGAAATATATGACATCCGTTTGGTCTGTGAAACCATTTTATTTGTCAAAAAATTCCTCTATTTAATATGAAAAATTAAATAGGGTTTATTTTATGCTGGGTTCAGAAAATCTTCCTATAAGGGCAAGCCCTTATAGTTAATTACATCTTAGACAACCGTAGCCACCTAAGAATACTCTTAATAAAAATCAGGAAAAATTATCTTCAAGGAAGTAAAAAGGATAGGAATTTTCAACAAAATCAGAAAAAGAAGTGTGCAAAAGGGAATTGTTTAAACTTGGAACATTTATTATGGAATCCAAAGGAGTAAGAACTAGGGGATTTCATAGATCCGAAGGAGAACCTCGATGACTTTTCAGTCTATCCTATGGTTTGGCTTCAGTTTAGAGGAGAAATTATTCAAGTGTTTTATCCTGCCAATTTTATTTATTTAGGGCTTACACTTGTATGAAACGATCACACAAATAGCCTGGAAGATGTGAGGGTTTAGGTCCTGACAAATGACAACCTCGATATCCTAAGACAAGTTAGGGTTTATATTATACGACATGGTTGTACAAAGGCCTAAAGATAAGGTGAGGATTTATGTTGCATAAGCAAACAATCTCGAAATCCTATGGCTAGGTTGTTCAATTCTAATGAAGGAAGTTAGTTTAGCTGATGTAGACGTGTTTTGTTGTTGAAGATGGTCGTGCTGTCCACAATGTTAGCTCCAAGCAACTTGCCATTACGAGGTTAAGTTTTCTAGGGTGTTCAGTTATGATGTCAAATCAGGTGGCTCTATGGTTGAGTTCTTTAAATTTTATGGGAGATGTTAAAGTTCATTAAAGCGACACCGGTTAGGATCCCTCGGTTCTCTCGTTCCGGTACTACTATTTTCTATTGGATTCACTTAGTCCAAATGAATTTACTAAAATCAACTTAATGAGTTCCATAATTTCATTTAAACCGTGGGAAGCCTCGTTAGAAACCGTAGGTTACCTCCTCCAAGGGGTTCCTGATCATCCGATATAAATATCTTAATTTATTTGAAATTGTGGTTTTTGTGATGTTTGTGATTAAATTTTCAGTTGTTTTATATTTTGAATGTTGTGGCGGTGAATTTTATCTTAGTTGATTTTAACTTTAGTTTTGGTTTTGGCTTTATGGCTATCCTGATAGTTTTAGTTTTCATGCAGGGTGACATCGTTGTTTAGCATGCAAGTTTTGCAAGTATAAAAAGGAGAAGAAAGACAGCACTGTAACTATAAAATGCGTACCTGGCGAGTTTTCTCGTTCCACCATCTGAAACCTAAAATTCATGTGAGGGAAGTTCATGTAGAGGCAGAAAAGTAAGGTTTTGGTAGTTTTCCTAACCCTATGTCATATATTGGTGTGTCCATAGGAGTTCAATTAAGGATGATTTTGTTAAGTAAAGCATATTAAGTTTAGTAGACCTCTAAGATATCCAATAGGTTGGGAGGAAGAAGCAGGTCCATGCTTCCCTCTTATCACCTGGTGAAAAGCCTCGAGCTCATTTAAACTTATTATGTTCCTTAATAATTCATTCTATGAATGCTCTAATGCTCAATGAACATTGATGTCCTAAGTATCCCTAACAGTATGGTAATTATCATTTGTAATTTAATTTTGAAGATTATGTGAATGAAGACCCTTAAAGGGGGCACAAGCTAGTGTTGCTGCAGCACTTAGCCAAATTTTGGTCCTAATTGGGCTTGTAGTGTTTTAAAGGTCATGAAATTTAGCTATGTTTTCTTTTCTAATCCTCGTTTAATCAGTCTTGATTTAACTTAAATCACTACTAAGCCTTTANTTTAGCACCCCTTCAAAAATTCATCCAAATTCATTGAATTTTCAAATAACTATCTCTGGCGCGTAAGTGCAAGGTATGTGGCACTTAGGCATGACCCTCTCTGTTTCCTAGCGCTTAAGCACCAGTCCTGGGTGCTTAGGTGCCACAGTTCATTTGCACACCTTCTTAATTTTTCCTCTAAATTTGATCCTTTTTCACTCCTTTCATCATTTTNCAATAGCCACAGTTCATTTGCACACCTTCTTAATTTTTCCTCTAAATTTGATCCTTTTTCACTCCTTTCATCATTTTTCATCCAATTGACTATACCTAAAAGAAAAACACATAAATACCTTCCATTAAAGTGTAATATCCTCAAAAATAGGTATAAAAATTTGTACATAAATGTTATATAGTTTAGATGTATCAAAATCTCCCAAACTTAAAATGTTACTTGTTCTCAAGTGACTCTTCAATCTTTCAAAACTAAAATAAGTAGATTATGTAAATGAGTTTCTTTACGGCATTCTAAAATTTTGATCTAGAAATATAGTAGCCCAATTTAGAAAAAAAACTTTTGTAAATGAGACCAATTTAGAGTTTAGAAATCTTTAATGTAAAAAAGTCTGAAAATATGAGTTCCTATCTAGTTTAGAAATACTTGTAAATTCTCTAAATATAGGGTTTAAGCATTCTATCTTCTCCACTTAAATTTTTTTATTAAGAATAATTATATTTATTATGTTATGTCCTTAATCTTAAGAGTTTCTTAAGTCTTATACTTTAAAAATATCAGATGTGGAACCAACTTTCGATTATACACTAGTCCTTAAGCTTCTCCTCCTTATTTCAACTCTCTTTTTTTTTTCTTTTTCTTTTTTCTTTTAATTTCTCTTTTTTTCTCTCTTTTTCTTTTCTTTTTTTTTCTTTTTTTTCTCAGGTGAGGACTACTATCTTTGAATAGGCCTTTAATGATTTTGAATTCCACTCTTCCATTCCTAAATCAAAGGTTTGATATATATCATTTACTTAAAGATATAATAATAGTTTTAAAAATTATATTTAATATTAAAAATTTAGGTATTGAAAATAAAAGAATAATTTTTCAACATTTTTCAAAAATACTTCTCCTACTAAAGATAGTTTCACAATATTTATCATTTCTACACTAAAAATTTTTAACTTTAAATTTTTCTTCATTACTATAGGTTTCAACTAAATTTTCTTTATTATTTCTATCTCAAAAAATTTACTTCTCTAATATAACTTCTTGTACATAATCATTTTTTTTTCAAATTAACATCAAATTTATTTGTAGCTCATTTGAGAACAAATAAAATTTATGTTTTGGAAATTTATTTTTCATTTCTGTCGGCACAGTTATTATATGTATGTATTTTAAGAGAGAAATGGTTTTGATTTAATATAATAATAAATATAAATTTGATTTTTAGAAAAAAAAACTTAAAAAAACTAGTATTTTTTAATTTTAAAAAGGTAATATTTTAATTTTGAAAATACAAGACCAAACTGATTTCATATAGACAATAATTTAAATAAACAAGCATGACACCACAAGTAATCCACCTATCCTGAGGGATAGACACATCACTTGATAGTGAGACTTGATTAAATAAATTACAAAATTTAAGACTTTCGTCTGGTATGCGAACCTTTTTCATAAACCGACAAATTCCCTTACATAATATGGAAGATTTTACATATGTTCTTAAAGCTCTCTATAGAGGCGATCCCCTATAGTTGATTACATCTTAAATAACTGATGTCACTTAAGAAAACTCTCTATTTAGATCAGAAATATTGTCTCCAAAAATTTCAAAGGATAGGACTTTTCAAACATCGGACTGAGTGTCAAATAAGAGAGGCTCAAATTTGGAACATTTATTATGGACTCCAAAGGATAAGAAACTAGGGGTCATCACAGATCCTGAGGAGAACCTCAATGACTTCCCAAGCTATCCTATGAGAAGAAAAATTATTGAGTATTTCATCCTACCAATTTTATTAGTTTGGGCTTACATTCGTGTGAGACGATCGCACAAATAGCTTGGAAGATATGAGGATTATGTCGTGACGAAAAACAACCACAGAATCCTAAAACGAGTTAGGGATTAAATTGCACAAAATGATTCTGTAAAGACCTAAAGATGGGTTGAGGATTTATATCATGCTAGGCGGATAACCAGGAAGTCTTATGACTTGTTATTTAATTCTAAGGAAATATGTGTTGTTATAGATCCTCGTGCTGTTGTAGAAGGCTGCCCACAGAGTTATCCCCAAGCTCCTCAGTGAAGCAGTAGTCCTAATGTCTAAAAGATTAAAAGTTTAAATGATAAGTTTAAGTTTAATCATTATTGGGGTGGGTTAAAGTTGATTAAAGTGACACTAGTTAGGATCCCACAGTTCGCTAGTTTTGGTACCACTATTTTCTTTTGAATTTATTTAATTTAAATGAGATAGAAACCATGGGTTACCTCATCTGAGGGACTCCCGTAAATTCAAAAGGACGTATTATGTAGTTATTATTATTTTTGTTTTAGTTTTGAAAACCTTATTTAATTTTAAAAAAGCTGATTGATTTTAGAAAAGTTGTTTTTATTTTGCAGGTGAAGTGACATCCACAGCTAAGCATGTATAATGTTTTAAAGTGAAAGTAAATTACAAAAGATGACAAAAAATAAATAAAACTATAAAAGCGTATCTGTCATATTCTCGTTGATTCAGCTGAAATGTTAGAACTTGCAACATATATAATTTTGTAGAAAATTTATATAAATTGCAATGGTAGATTAAGGTGTAGCTACCAAACCCTAATTCATAATATGGTGAGTCCTTAAAGGCTTTAATGGATAATTTTCTGGAACAAAGCACAATAAGTTCAATTATCCTTCAAAACATCTAAAAGGTCATAAAAGCATTTGGGGAACAATCCCTAACAACTCTTAAAACCTTTTGAAGTGATTCGAGTTCATTTGAACCTATTCTATTGTTCAATTGACCATCACAAGTTTTAGATTTAGTTTCAATGAATTAATACAGCTTATGCTTAGTAAACCTGATATTTCAATTATCACAAGAGCGGGTTACCTCAAATAGTTACATAATGTTTTATTTAAAGGTTATGTAAGTGGATGCCCCTACGGCAAGTTGAAGTCATTAAAGATTTTGTACTCATCACTAAAGTTGGTCTTGTTGTGTTTAAAGGTGTTAATCAATCAGGTCTTTCTTCTCTAAACCTCATTGAACAAGTTCAAATATCAAGCCTAGCTCACTACTAAGCCCTTAATAATTTCATGGGTAAATTTGCAATTTTCAAAATATTAATTTATGTGGAATATATTCTTATCAATAGGTCATGCTATCAAAAATTATAGGCTTCAAAAAAGTGAATTATTATCTTCCTAACTTAAGCCCATGATAATTTATGAAATTACAACTTTACTCTTACCATGAAATAATGAAAAAATGGTTTCTACATTTTAACCCATTATGTTTCAAACATCCAAAAGAGTTCATTATGATCAAATTTACCCATTTTCCATCTGGTTGTTCTTAAATTTTGATTAAGGCACCAAAATATAAAATTATTATTTTGTCCCTAGGGCTTTCCACTTTATAACATATGAAATATAATTCAAATGACTTTAAGATTTTTATAGTACCCCACTCATTGGTCAAATTAAATATCAAAGGAGAAAATGTGATTTTTCTAAATTTAATTTAATTTAAATAAATATTTTAATTCGAAAAACATGATTTTCAATATTATTTTATTTTAACTAATCAAAGTAAATTTTTGTTCATGGGAAAATTATTGGAGGTTCACCTCGGTCAGATGACCCACCTCATTCAAGTTATATTTTAATTATTATATATATTTATTTATCTTAATGATTTAACTCAATAAAAATACGTTCAATTACAAAAATTACTTTTTATATTATTATTAAATCTTTCTAAGTCCAAAAAACTTAGAGAAACAATGTTTTCATTTTTGAGGTTTTTAATTTATTTATTATAATTGTTTTAACAGAAAGTTAGAGAAAATACATTCTTAGCCTTCAAAAAAATTATATTTAACATAGATACATTAAAAAAAATATTTAAAAAGTATCTAAGTGATCCAAAAGTAATTAGGAATATTTTAAACCATTTTTTATATTTTTGAAAATTTTAACTAATTTTTATTATTTTTAAATCAAAATAGGCTAAAAGACAAACTATTTATTTAAAAAAAACTTTATTTTTCTTAAGTACCCCTGATTACAAGAAACTTAGAGAACCACTTTTTATAATTCTCCTATATATATTTAGTTTATTAAAATGATTTTAATTCCAAAAATGTCATTTTATATAGAAAATCAACTTTAATGAAAAAACTTAATCAAATAAATTTCAAATTTTTACAGCTACTTAAAATAATTATTAATTATAATGTGGAATTGATTTGCTAATTTTTGAAATATATTAAATTTATTTTTAATTTTTAGGAATTTTTAGAGTTTATTAACTATAGTAATTTACATAAATATTAAAACTCAATTTATATTTTTCCAGAACTCCTCTAACCATGAGGAACCTACCAAAGTAATTCTCATATTTTTTTATTTATATTATAATTTATATATTTAGTTTTAAGAAAAATAGCCATCTAAACATGGAAATTAGGGTTACATGTGTAGAAATGCTTTCTGATTTTGGAAAAATATCAAAACATTTCCACTATCATGTAGAACAATCCCTTAAAGTTTCAAGTTATGATGATTATTATAAATTTAACCAAACTTAAAAGACTCCAAGGAGTAGTTAATTAATTAAAAATTAAATACTAATCAAATATTTTTTATTTTTATTCCACATTATTTTCCTCTCATCATTGATCAACATGATAGTTTTATTTTCATGATTTTTTTTTCACCAAGTTGTGGATTTTCTAAGATCTGTAATTAAAATAAATAAAAAATCCTAATTTTCTAGTTAACCTAGTTAGCTATCACGTCAACCTCATACTTGTCAAACTTTCCACGCTATGCTTTTTGATTCGGTGCCACCATCCACGTCAACACTAACTGGACCCACAGTTTTCTTTCCATCTAATCGTCCGGCGCAATCTGGACAGATGCATGAGGAAATAAAAGACATTCATTCACGTCCCCGATTAGCCTAACCCAAGAACCGTTCAACTTGAAACTCTAAGATCTCACTTGATACCTAACCAAATCACTTTGATTTTATTCTTACACCTTCATCAACTTAGGACAAACACATCTATATCACTACATGCTTATGAAATTAAACATTTATTCACAAATGCCCAAACTGAGCCAATATATAAGGTTTAAGCTTTCTACCTGAGCCTGAGAGGGGAGGCCTCAATAAGATTCTTGTGGAAGCTTTAGTAGGATCCAACAAATCTCCTCAAAGTATCACCTTAATCTGGTGTAAGCTCCAAGTATGTTCTTGAACAACAGGTGGTGCGTCCTTAGTCAAACAGTGGTTGGATGGCTCAAAGTGATGGGGTTTGAGTGGGAAACTTCTCCTTAAGCTCTGGTGAAGCTTAAGGGCACTTCAATTTGGAGTTTGGTGGAGTTTTTGGGAAATGGCCAGAATTTTACCCAGTTTTGAACTCAGAAATTTAGCTCAGGCAGTAGTGCAGGTGGCTGAAAAATGGCTGGGTTGAGCTTAGGATGGCTGTGAGAGTCTCTGGGAGCAATTTGGTAGAGTTTCTCTAGGTTTTGGATGGTCTCTTGTTCTTGGCAATGGGAGGTGGGGTTTAAATAAAAGAGCTTAGGGTGGCCACAAAGGCTGGCCAATGGGTGTAAAGGCTGTTTGAGGTGGAGGGCTGAGTAGCACTAATGACTAATGGGGATGAGCCAACTCATGGAGTTCAAATTTGGAGTTTAAAGCTTGGGGTGGCTCTCAATTTTGATGTTTTTTAGCCGCTAGGCCAACCGGCTAAGCCAGGGCTGGTGGTCAGGTGGTTTGGTGAGCTAGCAAGAGCTTTAATGATAATTACCCTGGGTCCATGGCTCATATGAGTGGGCTAGATGGGTCTAGCCGATCCTTACGGTGCATGGCTTGGTCAATTTGGTTAGGTTTAATCACATTTGAAGTTTGGGTGCAAAATCATGTCATGAGCTTGGATTTGAGTTTGGGTTTGGCTAAACTTTGAATTGGGCTCAATTGATTGATCAAGTTGTCTTGGATAAATGTCATGGGGAGTTTTGGATACCAATTGGGTGATTTTGAATTGCTTTGGAAGGTTGATTTGGTGGAGGTTGGCCATATGGTGAATTTTGGGCATTTGGGCTAGACTTGGGATTAGATTGGGCTAGGGTTTGGATTTAATTTAATTGATGATCCAATTTGATCTAAAATATTTTTTTTAAGAGTTTTGGATATCAATTGGTTAGAAATTTTGGAGTTAGGAGGTTCAATTTGGGAGATTTGGGCTTTTGGACAAAATTGGGGGTTTTGGCTTACATTGGATTTGGGGGAGCTTTGAGTTTAATTCAGGGAGAATTGATTGTTAAAATTTATTTAGAGAAGTGTTATGAAGAATTTGGGATTCAATTTTGGGGAAATAGATTTGATCATGGGGTTGAAATGTGGGGTCTTTAAGGGTATGGCTAAAATTGGGAATTTTGGATTGGGCTTGCAATTGAGCAAGAAATTGAGTTTATTTGGGCTTGAATTTGCTTTTAATTGGGATTGGGGAAGATGAATTTGAGTTTGGAATTTAAATTGGATGAGATTGCAATAAATTTGGTGGAAATTAGGAGTGAATTGGGAAATTTAGGCATTTAGGGGCAATCTGAGGATTTTGGTCAAAATAGATTAATTTGTTCAAATTGGTCTCAATGAATGGTCAAGAAAGGTTTTAGGAGACATTTGGAGTGATTTTGAAGACTTTAGGAATCTTTAGAATTTTTTAGGGATAAAGGGCACTTTGGTAATTTTGGAGATTTTGAAAAATTTCAGCCATTTTGGTCAATTGAGTGATTTCGAATGGTTTGAAATGATTTTTGAAGAGGTTTTGGCAATTTGGGTAATTCAATAGTTTTTTGGAAAATTTAGGGTTTAGGGGCAATTTTGTAATTTGGTGATGTTTGGGGCCCAGAAGGGTCAAAATTGGAAATTTGGAAAACTTGGAATTGATTGAGAATGTTAATCAAGAGGTCACCTTATTTGAGCCATGAGACCTAGGGAATTCCCATTATGGATCATCCATGTGCTGGGCTTAGCCAAACCCTACCTCAAGGCTAATGGTTTAGGGGACCATCCTCATGTGTTTCCAATAGAGTAGAGGATCAAGCTAGGTATGTTTGGCTGGGGATTTAGGTTGTGAGTGCAAGTGCAAGTGTGTGTACAATATTAACCAAGATCACACCACCCAGGGCTAACCCTAATGCCAAACATTCCTATGGGGACTCCTCTTGAGCTCCCCCATATTTATTCCACCTACTAAGTGCTGGAGGTTATAACTAATATGTGGAACTTCAAGATATGCAAAGAAGAGCTTAGAATTTCAATTTGTAAGGGTATCATCACTAGTCCTCTAGGAATTGTCAATAGGAAAGTCTTATGGCTAGATCCTAGGCTTCTAAAGAAGAAACTAGACCTCAACCAAAAGTGAGGACAACAATCCCCACAAACTTTAATTTTTTAATAAGATAAAACATTTTAGTATCATAATATAGGCAGGAATAAAAACTAAAAATAACATGCTTAAATGAGTTTTCATACCCTAAATATACAAGTACAAAAATTAAAAATAGGAGTAAAATTTAATTAATCAAATTCTATCTTAACTTTAACATATATAAGATTCATTAGACTTCTACGCAGTGGAGTACGCAGTGGAGGATAACATAAAAATAAATAAACACACAAAAACATAAATTCGTAACTGCAACATAAAGAAAATACATGGTAGTAAATTGAAATGTTAAACATGGTGTTCTTAAGTGAAAGTTAGTAATATTCTAAACCTTCCTAATATTCAAGAATAAGTTCTACACAAACCAACAAAATACACTAAAAAACAAAGTTAACACAATTACTAGCACAAAAACTAAATGTAACTACTCACAACAACATAGATGCATCACATCAGTATCCAACACAATAACAAACAACACAAACAATAAAAACATTCTAAACAATTACAACACATAACAAAGTAGCAGTTCAATACAACTACAACATATAAAGTTCACAATTTTAAAGTTAAATTACTCAAATTTATCCTCCTCCTCCTCATCATCATCACTACCCCAAAAAGTAATAGGCTCATATGAAAGGTATTGTGGACACGAAGGAAAAACCACACTTTGGTCACCCTTGATAAGGTTTTCCAAAGATGAGTGAAGCTTTTTTTCATAGTAACTATGTCTCTTCATATAAACATCAATATGATCTACATAGTTCTCCAAATTAAGTACCTTATTTGCAGTATAGTTGATGTTATCTAACATCCTTCGCATTAGTTGTGCCTGCGAATCAGAACTAGTAGACTGACCTTGCGATGTAGATGCTCGTGAAGTAGAAGTACAAGATTTAGAGCACCGGAACATCTAGAAAATCCTCCTCTCCAGCCAAATATAGAATTTTTTGAATAAGATTTCACATTGATACTTGTGATATTCTTTAGAGGCTGCATAATCTCCTCCCAACTATCAAATCTAACACCAGCTTGCTCACATAGGGAAAATATTAAGGATGCAAATCCCAAACCTGCACTAGTTGCGACTGTAGCAGAACTAGTGAACATCCGATAGATCAAGGATCCAATATTGATCGACTTAAACTACTGAATACAAAGTTTAGAGTGGCTTTATCTCTTGTAACTTCATTGAGGTTATTGGTAGGGAGTAGACGAGCTGAAATAAAATAGTGTCATGTTTTTGCCAAGGCAACAAGCATCGACATAGAGAAATTTATTCTCCTTTCATTTGTTATTTTCCATAATCCTCTTCCCGCAGTCAATGAAGATGTAATCTCATTTAACTCCTCCTCAGTCTGATTAAAATTTGAATAAAAAGACAATTCACTTGGGGTCAGCTGGTAAAATGAATTTATTACTTAAGGAGAAAAAGTTATTAATTTTCCTCTGACCATAACTTGATCTTCCTCTACCTCAGGGAGATTAGCATTGAACTCCCAAACCACAGAAATTATAGCTACAACAGAAAAATAACTGAATCATTCCCACGATTGGAGAGCTATTAAATCTTCAAGTGTTCAATCCAAATTTTCAATGCAACGCTCAAGAATCAATTTTCTTTGACTTCATCGCTTCAGTATATGTATCCTAAGCTTTTAAACTAACAAATTTACTAGAATCAAAGTTTCACTTCCCCTTGCTCCTCTTTATTTTTGGTTTCATTTCTAAAAATCACATGAAATTCACAATAAATCCTAATCTCAAGTCTAAATCACTAAACTTAACTTCCAAAAGCTTAAACTATCATTTACATGTATTTTCCTTACACTTTTCTTAAATTTTCAACATGAATAATGATTTTCGGATAAATCCCAAATGTACTCAAAATATATGGTAAGATAAAAAAAAATTTACATAGAAGTGAAGACCTCACCTTGAGAAAATGACATCTAGCAATTTTGGCTTAATTCCACCAAGAAATCTTCATTTTAGAGGGAGCCCTAAGCCCCAAAATTGCAATCTCTCGAGGAAGAAGGTGACAGTCAGGGTAGAAATGGCATTTTTCAGCTCAAATTTTCTTCTTGGTAACTAGTGCTTAAGCGCAGGGTATTGGCATTTAGGCGCCAGTGCACATATTTTGATATTTTTTTTATTTGTAAGCGAAATGCACATCTAGCCTAAGTCAACCACCCCTAAATGATCTTATAAATCTTAATAACTATTTGCATCCCCTTTAATTCAAGTCTTTCTCAAAATTCACTAATTTTCATAAATTTAATTCAACACAAAATAACAAAAAATTTTACACAGAAACAAATACTTCATTAATTCACAAACAAATACAAACACTTGTGATACATAATTTCTCAATCTAAAGATTCATGGATGAGATAAATCCTAAATGCATACTTCAAAAACTAAACAAACTTAACATAAAAATACCTAAAACAAACTTAAGCCTACATCAAGACATCTAGAAAAACAAACCTTAACATCAAACAAACAACTAGACCTCTAGAACTTAATTCCACTCTCTTTTCAATGGAACATACTCTAGCCTTTTATTTTTTCCCTTGTGGCATTTGGAATATAAATCTGATAGAACGGGTGGCGGTGAAGAACTCTAGTAGAGTCTTCTTTAATCCATTTATTATTCAAGTACATCGCCTTGTTCTCTTCTTCGATAAAAATTGTATGGCTAAATTGTATTTTAGGTTTCTATCTGATATACTCTAAATTTGTGTTAGTCTCATTTATTTTCACTTCAATTTAAGTCACATCAGCCTCCATTTTTGTGATCTTCTTCGCTATTCCTTCTATACTAACAGTTAGGAATCCATTGTATAACTCTTGCGCACTTTGACTAACAAACATTTTCTTCATAACTTTTTCTTTCTTATTCATTTAAATCTCCTAAGAAGACATTTTTGTAAGTTCTCACACTCTTCACTTAGAATTTAGGATGAAAATTTAAAGTGGGGTGAAAATTCTCTTCATTCCATACTATTCATAGGCTTTGGATCAAGTATAGACCCACTACACACATTCTCAAACCAAAAAACCACGTTTAAACCCACTAAACCATGTTTAATCTTCTAGAAACTTAATTTAGCACATTTTGTTAACTGCCACGCTTAAGTGCCGAGTGTTGACGCTTAAGCGCTGATGCTTAATTTAGCTCATGTCAGCTTAACATCCAAATATACATTCTAACAGTTCTAAGTCATTAATTAACGTCTCAGAATCATCACTATATCATTATATATTCAAAATACTATCACATTTTTTTAAACAAACACAACAACATAATATTTAAAATAGAAACACATTGATAACTATGGGTTGCCTCCCATAAAGCACTTGGTTTAACGTCGTCAGCTTAACGCAACCAGTGCTTATTCTAGTTCACCAAAAAACATAAGATCATTTAATTTAAGTTGATCCCCTAGTGTGTGAGCATTCACTTTGAATATTTTCTCAATTTTAGGATCTTTGATATCAACAGCTCCATTGAGATAAACTTTTATCACAACAAATGGGTCCATCCACGTGGACTTAAGTTTTCCTGGAAATAATCTTAATCTTGTGTTTTATAGAAAAACTTTTTGTCCTGGCTCAAAATTTTTAGTATGAATCCTTCGATCATGCCACATCTTCATCTTTTCTTTACAAATCTTAGCACTCTCATAAGATTCATTCCTTATCTCCTCAAGCTCATGTAATTGTAATAGTTTTTTTCTCACAAGAATCCTTTAAATTATAATTAGATTCCTTAATATCTCTATATGCTTTATGCTCAAGTTCAAATAGTAAATGACAAGCTTTCCCAAATATTAGTCTGTATGGGAACATTCCTATAGGAGTTCTACATGCAATCCTATAAGCCCATAAAACATAATCAAGTTTGACTAAAAAATCCATTTTTATTTGATTCAGAGCTTTTTCTAAAAGTTTTCTTAATTTTACAATTAGATAATTCCGTTGTTGACCTCACTTTTGGTTTAAGTCTAGTTTTCTTCTTTAATAGCCTAGGCTCTAGCCATAGGTCTTCCCTATTGACTATTCCTAGAAAACTAGAAAAGGAACCCTCACCATTAGAAATTCCAAACTCCTCTTTACTCAACTTGAAGTTCTATAATAGTCCTAACCTCTAGCATTTAGTAGGTGGGGTCAATGTGGGGGAACTCAAGATGAGTTCCCATAGGACTGCTTGGCCTTAGGTTTGACTCTGGGTGTTGGTCTAGAGCTAAGGCACTCACTATAATCACCTCACTCACAATCACTCAATACCCTAAACCCAAAATTCCTTGACTTTGATCCCTTGATCCTTTGGGAGACTCATGTATATGGTCCTCTAAACCTACTAGCCCTATGCTGGGGTTTAGCTAAGACCAGTACATAAAGGACCCAAATGGGGTTCCCATTGGTCCATAGCTCATTTATGGTGGTTGGTGACCGACGACTTTATATATGCTTAAAATACAAGATAAATATGGTCGTAATAAATATTCAATAATTTTTAATTCACACTTATCAACGTAAGTATACATATCGCTCAAGTAATATAGGGCTCTAGTCCTAGATATCGATCCCACAGGGAGTAGTTTAGAATTAAGAACAAAGATTCTAGAAAAGCAATACTTTAATCACAATAATGAAGTTCAATTTGCTTATCTGTCACTAATAGGTAATTGAAATAAATAGATAATTTTAGTAACTATTAAATAACTAATGATACTAAGGAGGGTTTAATTGTGATATTCAATATAAAAGAAAGCATCCTTCTNCAATTTTTATGTGTAAGAATGTTATAAAGAGTTTTCGACATAAACCATGGCCAATTGAAGGGGCTATGGATTCAATTTNCCCATGGTTGTGGGGGGAAGCTTTTATAAAAATGGCTAAGGGGTGGTTTTCATGGCCAATTGAGGGGCACAATGTGGTGCTTAGGTAGAGGGCAGAGAGGCTCTAACATCTCATTTGGGTGAGGTGGCGTCTTAGTTTGATTTGGGTGAAGTTCAAGGGGAGGTGGCCCTCAATTTTGGCTTTTCCAATTACTAAGCCGACCGGCCATGGCAAGGGGACGTGGCTAGAAGCTCAATGAACCCAGGGGAATATGTCACAGCAATTTAATAGGCTGAGGCTTAATTTTAGCAAAAAGAATCTTAAGCTTAAGCAATTATGGCATGAAATCCCTTGATTTAAGGGACAATTGATTCATAGATTAGCTTAGGTGGTTAAGTGAGTTTTGGCTCAGTCTTAGGGTCCAACTAATGGCTGTGGAGTCATTAATTTGATGGCTTTGGGGTGGTTAGGCTACATTTAGTGCATAGGTCCAAGTGAGTGCAAATGACCAAAACTTGGTTTTGGTTAGCCTAGCCATGTCCTTAATCCTAATTAATTGATGCACTTGATGTAGATGATTGTAATGAACATTTTTTGTGAAGGATTGAAAGTATTTTGAGTTCAATTGAAGGTTCAATTTGAAGGAATTTGAAAATTAGTCCTTTTGGGCATATTGGGCTTAACTTGGGTCTAGATTGGGCTAACCTTGGGCTAAGTCTAAATTTATGGTTAAATATGGTCAATAGGAACCTCATAAAGAGTTTTCAACGTAAATTGGGTGCCAATTTTGGGGTTAAGACATTCAATTTGATCAGACTTGGGGACATAGTCAATTTGAGGTAATTTGGGGATTTTGGACTTAAGTTAAAATTATAAGAAATTAAGACTTCACCAAGGCCAATTGATGGTTATGTGTAAGAATGTTATAAAGAGTTTTCGACATAAACCATGGCCAATTGAAGGGGCTATGGATTCAATTTGGTGAGATTAGGTCATGTGTCCAATATTGGGGGTTTGACCTAAATCAAAAATTAGGCTCAAATAATGGGCCAATTGAGCTTGGATTTGATTTATTTTGGTCACATTGAAGTTGAATTTGAGTTTATGATTGAAATTTGGGGAGATTGGGATCAAATTGATGGACATTTGAGTTGAATTTGAGGAAATTTAGGCCTTTAAAGGCAAATTTGGGGGTCTTGGTCAAAGATGGTCAAATTGGCCAAATTGGGTCATGTGGTAGTTGAGATAAATGAAATTGGGAATACTTTAAATATTTTGGGAATTTTTGGGATTTTTTAGAATTTTTGAAATTTTGGGCCCATGAGGGGCATTTTGGTAATTAGGCAATTTTTGTTGATTTTGGGTAATTTGTGTGTTTTTAAAAGGTTTGAAATGATTTTTGAACAAGTTTGGGTATTTTGGATAAATTTGAGATTTTTTACCAAATTTAGGGTTTCAAGGGTACTTAGGTAATTTGGGGGAGTTTAGAGGCAAAAGGCCAGGCTGAGTTTTTTGGGTAAAATTGGGGAACTAACTACCAAAATTAAGCCATGGACCAATGGTAACCCCATTTGGGTCCTCTAAGTACTGGTCTTAGTTAAACCCTAGCCTAGGGCTAGTAGGTTTAGGGGACCATCTACATGAGTTTCCCAAAGGCTCAAGGGACCAAAGTGAGAAAATTCTTGGTTTAGGGTAGTGAGTGATCGTGAGTGAATTGAGTGCCTTAGCTCTAGACCAAGTATATGGGTCAATCGGAGGACTGACTCAGCCGAAATCATATTTATGGAATCTTTTTCAGGTTCTTTTAAATATTCTTTCGGGATTGTTATATTCCCTTCTTTAAGGTTTCTCTCGGGCCAATCCTTGAAGATGAAACAATCTTCTATAATGTGCCCTAGTAATTTGTCATACGAGCAATAATTTGGATGATCTTTCTTGTGACCTCTTTGGGTTTCTTTGGATTTGGTAATCTGAATTCAGGCTTCTTCATCAGACTTCTGAACATTTTTGGTACGACTACATCTTTGAAGGAATATACCACTTTCCTACATTCTACAATGGTCATTTTCTTATTCTCTGGTCGGTATGATCCTCTCTGAGACAGTTGCTGGCTAGACTGGCCATACTATTGTGTTTGTTGTGATGAAGATTGCCAAGGATTTTTTTCATGTATCTTCATTGGTTGTTTTCTTTTATCGACAGTTGCCACTGTTCCGGACTTCTTTTCAAATATTATGGTTACCTTTGATTTCTCATGAGAATCCATATGTTTAATTTCTTCTTGGAGACTGCTAGCTTTACTGAGTAGCTTCTCGATGAATTTAATGGTGAGTCCCTTAAGTATTAAAGCTACTAGCCCATGGATGCTTTTGAGTAAGATCTCAATTGCTTGATGTTCCTATAGCTGAGGTTCACATTTCATGCTAAGGTTTCTCTACCTCAAGATGTAATCCACTAAAGTATCATTGGGCTTTTGCATTTCCATCATGAGATCTCCAATAGACACATGATGTTGTGCTCCAGCAATCTTTTCNCAGAAAACTACTCAGATCTCATGGGGAAAACACAACAAAACTCGAAATTCATATATAAAATCAAAGTCATACAAACTACAACAAGTAAATAACTTATCTCCAATTTCTCCCCAAGAACTCTCCTTGAAGTTCCTCTGAATCTCTTCATTTCTTTACAACACACAAAATTCCTCTTCAAAGTAGCAAGGAGGAAGAAATCTCTCACTTTCGTACACAGAATTCCTCTTTGAAGTAGCAAGGAGGAAGAAATCTCTCACTTTCCCTCCACTCTTAGCACATAGAATTCCTCTTTGAAGCGGCAAGGAGGAAGAAATCTCTCACTTTCCCTCCACTCTTACAATGCACGAAATTCCTCTTCGAAGTAGCAAGGAGGAAGAAATCTCTCACTTTCCCTCCACTCTTACAATTAAATTCCTCTTCAAAGCGGCAAGGAGGAAGAAATCTCTCACTTTCCCTCCACTCTTACAAACTTAAGGAATTCCTCACAATTGTTGGAACCTTTCTAATCTCCAAGGCCTCTAGACTCTCCTAGACTC
Organism: Phalaenopsis hybrid cultivar; assembly: GCA_002079205.1. NCBI lineage: Eukaryota > Viridiplantae > Streptophyta > Magnoliopsida > Asparagales > Orchidaceae > Phalaenopsis > Phalaenopsis hybrid cultivar. The sequence goes on from JXCR01144351.1 coordinate 399,116, forward strand.
TCTCAGTTTTTGACCAAAATGCTCTTTTAAAGTTGTGGATGAGCTTTCCCAAGTGTTGCCTAAGCATCCCTTTAAAATTTGGCTTTATCCAAAGATTGAGTTGGCATACCCGTCGATCTCGCCGTCAAAGGCCTCGAGGGCGCCGTCGGCGGGCTTCTGAAGAATTTTGTCNAATTTATCAAAACTATTTAATTTAATTAAATTTAATTGTTACCTTCCCCTATAACGATGCCAAAAATTTGATCCCAATTTTTATATGTAAGGATTTATGAAGTTGACACCACTACAGCGCCAAAAACTTGATCCTTATATGAAAAGTAAGTTATGTAAAACATATATAATTATAGGCAATTAATAATGGGATTCTATGCAAGTATACATATCTTTATCAAGTAATAATGAACTTTCTATTTAAGCCCCAAATATCGATCCTACGGTGAAGGTGTAAGTTAGCAATGATAAATTTTAAGAAGAAATTTACAGAAAATCAAACAAAATTATTGTCGCTAATTTTGAATGTTGAGATATTAACCAAATTAAATTACTTAACTATTAGCAAAATAAAAATGCAAATTTTGAATAATTACTACTAATCTACTTACTATGTTTATGTAATAAAGATTCCTTATGTGAAAAGCATCCTTCCAACTACAATGAAATTCTGGTGAAATAAGATAAGATAAATGTTTATAATATGTATTGTGCCAAATAGGAGCAATTTTAATTTTCTACCCTCATACAGTGCATAGAAAATCATTGGTTAATCTTAGGTTTAGTCTCTAAATCCATGGCTAGGCTAGGAGGATACCAAATCCTACTCCAGAGCTCCCACTTCCCTTCACCTGAAGGCTAACTCTTGCTTTAGCTTTTAAACCCTAAGACAAAATTGGGGATTTTAGTCTATCACCCTAAAGATTCTCCAATTCTACACCCAACAAAGAATATATCCCGATTTATTTATACTTAATTTCTTGAACGAATTTCTCCTTCATGAAATCAAATGTGACCCTCATTATGATGTAGAATTCATACTCCATTTCTCGGATCATATGTTTCAAAACATATTTTATCAAATCAATTGGCCAGATTGAAAAGTAAATTAAGTTCAGAGTTGAAAAATCATCACAATTTATTTTATTTTTTAATTATGGCACATTCATTTAATCTCTTCATTTCACCATATCTCAGAGTAGGGGGAAGATAGAGGGAACTACTTAGACTTCATGAGAAAGATACAACAAAACACAAATTTCATATATAAAAGAAAGTTTATACAACAATAATAAACAAAGAACACTTATCTGAAACTCTTTCTCAAAGCAAATCCTTTGTAAAAACTGCTTAGACTTCATGAGAAAGATACAACAAAACACAAATTTCATATATAAAAGAAAGTTCATACTAAAAATAAACAAACAACACTTATCTGAAACTCTTTCTCAAAGCAAATCTCTTGTAGCCTCTCAGACTTCATGAGAAAGATACAACAAAACACAAATTTCATATATAAAAGAAAGTTCATACAATAAATAAACAAACAAACTTATTTTGAACTCTTTCTCATAGCAAATCCTTTGCAGCCTTTCCTTAGAAATGCAGGAAGAAGAACTCTCTCACTTTTCTCCTTCTCCAACACTCTTAAAAAGTTTCACACTAAATCTCACCACAAAAATTCTAAACTTAAAAAAAATTACTTATTGACTCCAATATGGTGGTGAAATGAAGTTGGATTATGAAAATGTGGCATGGTGGAATGTCGTGGAGCAAAAAATTAATGTAGAGGAGTCCATTTTATGATGAAATTTGGCCCCAAATTAAGCTCAAGGTCGGTTCTTCAAGAGGTGCCTCCAAAAAACCTTCTAAAATCATCCAAACACATCAAACCTTCTAGAAATGGGGTCTGAACCGCTTTTGGCGCCGTCAGTGCTAGTCTAGCGCCATCGACGCTGAGTAAAAATTCTCCAGCTTTCAGTTGTTCTGCACGGTCAACGCTGACCTTGGCGCTGCCGACATTGAGTATTTCCTCAAAAATGTCATTTTTGACTCTAAATTTCATCCTTTTTGCTTCCTTTTTGTTTTGAGCTCTAAAAATCAACAACCTGCAAGAAAACATCAAAATACTTTCCATTAAAGTGCAATACACCAAAAATAAGTATAAAATATGGGTCTAAAAATGCAAATATCTTTAGTGTATCAGAAGCCCGAATAATCTTGGTGTTGCAGCCTCCAGTTCTTCTATTTTATGCTTAGTTAAGCGATCTTAGAACCAAAGCTGACTGTCTTCCACTTTGAATCTTGGTATCACAACCTACTGTTCTTTTATTTTATGCTCAGTTAGGTAATCTTGGCGCCAGAACTACTAGTCTTCACCTTTGGGCAAGGTCAGGAAATCTTGGCGTCATGACATGTTGTCCTTCTACTTTTTCAAGGGTTAGGCCAATGTTATAATCATCTCAAGATTTCTCTAATTTTTTGAGTGTTTTTCTAGCATGAAACTTTTTTCTTTTGACTTTCAATTAGCAAACTAGTTGTTCATTATACATGTATCTTTTGGTAGAGCAGCATAGAAAGTTCTAATTGTAAACAAAATGGGAGAGTAAGTGCTTTTATTTAAAATTTCTCTTACAATAGAAAGTGGCAAGTTTATGGAAAGAATTTTTTGAGTTCGTCCGTACTCCAAGTTTGGGGACCTCATTTTCTATGTAGTTTTCTAGCTCGTATGCTCGAGGTCTAGAATGATCGATGATGCAGGGGTAGTTCCACATTTAGTTCAACTTCCCAATTGCATGTCCTTGCATTATAGAGTCAACCTTTTTTAGTATGAGGTCTCCAGGAGAGAGTTTTCTCTAAGGTGTGTCGGTTATAGTACTGGACGACTCTCCTCTTGAAATCTTCCTAATGTAAAATTGACTATTCTCAGACTTCTCTGCAAGATCTGATGCAAGGATTGTTCCATTGTTGTTTGCTTCCAACCACTCTAATGGATTTTTTTTATTGAATGTTGTAGGGGTGAGAGAATTACTTTCATTTTGTGTGAGAGCATGAATGAGGTCTAATTGGTTGCGATGGATGGAGTTGTTCAGATGACCCACTAAATAGATAGGAGGATATCCACTATGCTTCCCTTAACTCCATATTTCTTTCTCAACAGGTTGAGCATAATCTTATTAGCCTCTTCAACCTGGCTGTTAGTTCAGGGATGATAGACCGAGGTGAATATTACATTTATTCTTTGATCTTGACAATAATTTCAAACCTTTTTGTCCGCAAACAACATCCCAACTATGTGATTTATGTTGAACATCCATTTACATCAAACTTACTTTTAAGCTCGAGGAAATTTAGAAAAAGTTCATGAGTAACTATGCTTTAATGTTTAAATCTCCTCTTTAACCCCGTTTTCTCCTCAAGATTTTCAAGAGCTTAATGAATTGATTTATGAATTTGCTCACTATCAAGGCTAGAGAAAAATGAAAATAGCTTCCAAAAAGCTACACATTTCTGAATTGAATATTTAATACATATTTTCTTGTTGTGAGCTCCAGAAATGGGAGGGGGTAACTAAAACACCTAAAATATATAACATCTATGTACACATTTTTATACCTTTTTTTGAGGATATTGCGCTTTAATGGAAGGTATTTATGTTTTTTTTCTTTCAATTACAATTAAATGGATGAAATATGGTGAAAGGAGTGAAAAAGGATCAAATTTAGAGCAAAATTGAAGAAGGTGTGAAAATGAACTATGGCGCCTAAGCGCCCAGGACTGACACTTAAGTGCCAGGAAACAAAGAAGGTATCGCCTAAGTGCTGAAGACCTCGTGCTTACGCCCTAGGGGTAGTTATGATGAAAATTCAAGGAATTTTGGATGAATATCGAGTGGGTGTTGGAAGCAACTCTTGGTGAAAACATGGATTGCAGTTAATGGGCACGAAAATACATTGAAATGACTCTTGAAATGTGGACACTTTTTGAAGAGACGCCAAAGCAGCTTTTGGAAAACTATAAAAAGGAGGACTTGGATTGAAGAAAGGAGATGGGAGATAAGAGAAGAAAAAAGAGAAAGAGAGGATTTAGAGATAAAGAAGACTTATAACACTTTTAGAGAAAAGAAAGTAAGGAGTTGTAGGATTTTACTTAAGGCTTCTTTTCACTTTTCTCATTCCTTGTAAAGGAGATAGTGTTGGATAGTTATAAGTAAGAATCTATTGTATTTTGTTAGCGAGATAGAGAGATTTTAACCCTCTAGTGTTGAGCGACCAGGCCTAGGTAGGATTGTAAGATAAAGGAAGAGATTTAAAGGAACTTCAAGAGTTTGGTGGAGAGTAATTTGAGATAAGTTTTTATCTTTGTTACTACATTTAGTTTTAATTTAGACTTCTTGTGTTTTTACATGATTTCTACTTTTAAACTTAGTTTTTTGTTGTGTTATATTCGTGAATCCTAAATAGTTTTCTTTTTATTTTTCCTTAAAATGATAAGTAATTAAGTGTTGGAAGAATGTTGTGTGAAGTATTGATCTAAAATGTTGGAATAGGTTATTATGATTTATTCCTTGTACTTCATTTACTTCTTGATTTGGCCAATTGAGATGCTAAAATTAGTTATGAGAACTTGTAAGATCCATGATGGTATTGTTCAATCACATAATGGTACAATCATATGAGATTGTATGGATGAGAATGTAATTCTTATGGTTGAGTGAAAATAAATATGAAAATAAACTTTGAAGGGAGTAGAGCTAAAGGACTTTAGAGTGATATACTAAGCCCGCAATTTGGTTTATTATTTTAGGTTTTGATACGAGAAGTTAGCCCTCAGGTGGAGGGAGAAGAGAGAACACTAGAGTGAGAGCTAGTATCTTCTTTACCTAGTCCGTATTCAGGACTAATCAAACTTTAGATTAGTCAATGTTCTTTATAGCTTCTTTAGTAAAGGTAACGAATAATATTGCTTCTATTTGGCACAATACAATTTAAATATATTTACAACAGAATTCCTATACTTGTTTGATCATAAGGAAAAATATATTTTATTTGTATTGCTTTCATCTTATAAAAATCTAGTTAAATTTAGTTAGTTGTTTACTTTATTTTCTATTATCAAAATTACCAAAAAGAATTGAACTTTCATTCCTACCATTGTATCAATAGTTTGAGTAAGACTCTTTTTCAAAGTAGAATTTGTTATCTAATTTCTTCTTAAAAGTTTGTATTTCTCCTTGTGGGTTTGATATTTCAGAGCTTAATAAAAAATTCCTATATTACTTGATAATATAAAAGAATAGCGCACCAAGTTTTTGGTACTGTTGTAAAGAAGAATTATAAATAAAGAGAATCAAGAATCTAACTGCACATACATCGTAGTACTTTCATACCAGATAAAGATCAAGTTTTTGGCATCTATTGTCAAAGAACTTAAATCTAGATCTTAGTAGTGGAGTCAGAAGCAGCAGTATATATAAGAAAATGAGATCAAATTTTTGGGGCCGTTGCGAGGGAGAAAAAGAAAAATTTAATAAATTTGAAAGAAATTTTAGGAAAGCAAATTTTGATTTTTAGAAAGCCTTATTTAAACTTTTAGATTTATGATAGAACTAGAAATTTTCCTTAACTAGAGCACAAAAATTAATTTTATTTTTTAAAGGGGGCACTGATTTAACATTTACTACTGTAAACATCAAATAATGGTGACTCATTAATATATATGATATATCTATTATATATGAATAAATATTTTAGTTTTAGGAGCCTCCCTTATGCCAATTTTTAACTCTAACGTTTGACTATTGAATACATACAACTAATACTATATCAATTCTTTTTCATAGCAAATAGAACCCCAATACTGATTTTTTTTTCATATAAGGGTCAAAGTCCTCAACAAAGACTTCAACATGTGCTTTCATTCATATGGGACAACAAGGTTGAATATTTATGGATATGTCTCAACAATTTTTTCATCCACTCAAAACCTAAAGACACAATGTAAGGAAACATTCAATAACTCCACCCCAACCCTCCAAACTAATTGAACAAAGTTGCTATACAATGGTTAACTTTTGGCTCAATTTTGTGACCCTATCGAAACCAAAAATCATTTTATTCTTGTTAATTTACTTACCTTGTAGAGGGTTGTTGTCATATATTCATAGTCAAACTCTATATTCCAAGGAGATATTATTTCGGCAATGATTTAGAAAAAAATTTGATCTTAGCATAAGCTTTGGATGAATAAAGCCAACAATAAATTCCGCTCAATTTCTCCAAATGGAATATTCATGCACTCTTTTAGTCATGTAAAAATATTTTTTTTTATAAACATAGAATCAATAATCTCAAAATGGTGCTTGTAATCTAGATAATGTAAGTACCTCTTAATAAAAAAATGTATAATTATAGGCACAAGAAACTGTTCTAGTTTTACTCATGAACTTAGTCTAAATAAGATTTCTGAAGTTAGTTACAGAGTGCCACTACGCAACTTGAAACTAGGTTAAACAAAATCATCAAAGTGATGAATTTAGTTATTTTAAAAATATTGTGGGCTCTTCCATGCATAACTTCTAGAACAAAAGCGCGAACCAATTTAGAGCAAAATAAGCTTCACTTCCATTGATCATACCCCTGATTTTTGCCATGTCTATCCTCGCTTTATTTATACCAAATGAATGATGAAATAAAGAAGAAAAAAGAAGTGACAAAACAACCTTAGAAACATTTTTTATCTTGGTAAGCTTGAATGTGAATCCCAGACATATGAAGAGGTCAGAGACATAGAAGCAGGAAAAGATGTAGGGGATTGGACAGAGATCCTCAGAGCTATCTTCCAAAGACCATGTCAACTCCTCAAACACCTTCATCATAACCGACATCTGCATCTTTGCTTCCGCATCCATGAATAAGATCTATTAATCACGTTTTGAGTATTGTGAAATAAGAGGAGAGGAAGAGGAGAAAGAGGTTCAGAGGAGCTAAGGGAGAGCGCCGGGAGTGACTATAACCCAATACATAAATAATGTTGTGGTGTTTCTCGCCACTCCTCGATTTGTTGGTGGTGGAACATAGGTTTCTTTGACAGCTTATTGTTGCAGTTGAAGGCACAATAAGGGAGAGAGTTGATGCTATGCTTTTTAAGTGTAGGAGACAAGTAGAGGCTTTGGAGGCTTTAAACAACAAGCTAATGGGATAGGGATGTTGTTTTGTATATGAGTTTTCCAAACAACGTAGAAGAATAGAGGTAAGGATGTGTTAAATTGATAATTTTAAGATTTGGAGTGCGTAAAATAATGAATGGTGGCTTCCTTATATTAGTGAAATGACTTTGGTCATTTATTTGTTAATAATAAGGTATAAGTTTTAGGAATGTAAATCCTATTAAGGAAAATAAATAAGTTTTGTTATGAATCATAGAAATACATATAAAGTGCATATTATGTAAGTAAATTTGCCTATTTGATTTGAATGTGTGTGTGTACACGCATGCATAAACATGTGTTTTTGCATGCGTGTGTGTGCATGTGTGTGAGTGTGTGCATGTGTGTGCATGTGTGTGCATGCATGTGTGTTAGTGTGTGCGCACGTGTGTGTATGCATGTGATAGCAAGGCCAAGCACATGCACGAGCAAATGAGCGCGCATGTCCATGCATAATAATGGAAGTAGGTGATGTTGGTCAAACAAAGGTTGTTAAATTATGGTGGTTGGTGATAATTGTTAGATGATCGTATTAATGGTGGTTGGATGATGACAATTTGGTAATGATGTTTGGATGAAAGCATTTACTCGTGGATAAAATATGGGCCGAGAAATGATGGTTAGTGATGGAGACTAAGGATGGTGGTTAGAAGATGATAATCAAATATTAATTTTTAGGTGATGGTGGTTGTATAATGATTTTTATCAGATAAAGCTTAAAAAATAAAAGTTAGGTGATGTTAAATAGACAATTTTATTCATTAGTTTGTAGTAGATAGCGATCAAAATGATGATGGCGAGGCAAAGGATGGGGGGTTATAAATACTCCTAAAATATATAGTATTTTAATACACAGTTTTATACCTATTTTTGAGATATTACACTTTAATGAAAGTTTTTTGAGTTTTTTTCTTTCAGGTATAATCAAATGGATGAAAAATGCTAAAATGAGTGAAAAAGGATCAATTTTGGAGCAAAAATGATGAAAGTCCAAAAATGAACTGGGGTGCCTAAGCACCCAGCACTGACACCTAAGCGTCAATGAGTCAAGCCTAAGCGCCGAGTACCCCGCGCTTAAGTACCAGAAGTAGTTATTTGAAGACTTATTGAATTTGAATGAATTTTTGAAGAGGTGCTTAAAGCAACCCTGGTAAGAACGTGGGAAATAGACCATGGACATGAAAATTCATTCAATTGGCTTTTAAAAGGAGGCAACTTCTAGAAGATTCATTGAATGGAGACACATTTTGAAGAGACGCCAAGGGACCTTTTAAATTTTCATAAAATGGGAATTGGATCATCTAAGAAATAAATGCCAACCATGAGACATCCACAACCATCATTCATCCAAGTAACCGCCGCCGCCGCCAGCCATTTTCTTTTTGTTTTGAGTGTTAGTTGTATTGTGAGTTAAGGAAGATAAGTCAAAGGAACTTCAAGACATTTGGTGGAGAGGATTTGAAATAAGTGTTTATCTTTGTGACTACATTTGGTTTTAATTTAAATTTCTTGTTTGTGTGCATGATTTCTACATTTAAATCCATGTGTTGTTGTGTTTTCTCCATGAATTCTGAGTAGGTTTTTTTATCTTTTACTTAAAATGATAAGTTATTAAGTATTTAAAGGAAGTTGTGTGAAGTATTAGACTTCAATGTTGAAAGAAGTTGTGATGATTTGGAATCTTGTACTTCATTTACTTTATGATTTGGCTAATTAAGATGTTAATATCTATTGTGAGAACTTGTAAAATCCGAGATGGTATTGTCTCAGTCAAAAAATGGTAAGAATCACAGTAAATTTCATGGATGAGAATGTAGTTCATGGGGTTGAGTGCAAATAAATAGGGAAATAAACTTTTGAAGGGTGTAGAATTAGAGGAATTTAGAGTGACATGCTAAAGCCCCCAATTTGATTTATAGTTTTAGGTTTTGATATAAGATGTTAGCCCCCATGTGGAGGGAGAAGAGGGAACTCTAGAGTGAGAGCTAGTATCTTCCCTACCTAACCGGTCTTCAAGACTATTTAAACTATATATTAGCCAATTTTCTTTATAGCATCTCGAGTAAGAGTAAATAATGTTATTGCTCCTATTTGGCACAACACATTTAGCATACTTCCACAATAGAATTTCTACACTTATTATTGATTCATGATGAGGAAAAAGATATTTTACTTATATTTCCTTCATCTTGAATATATTTAGTTAAGTTAATTAGTTGCTTATTTTATTTTCATAAATAAAAAATTACAAAAAGAATCGAATTTTCATTCCTTTTATAGCATCTTAAGTTTAAGTAAGAATATTTTGCTAAGTAGGATTTTTGTTATATAAAATTTCTACTTTTCTAAAGTGCATATTGCTTGTTTTCCCTGTAGGTTTGATATTGGGGCTCAATCAAAAAGTATTATATTACTTGATAACGATACATATACTTGCATAGTATCCAACATTTAAATATTATAATTATATTCTTATTTGCTTCAAAGTGAAGAATTTACCTAGCTTTTGCTTGGGATAAAGTTTTTGGTGTCGTTGCAAAGTAAGAATCACTATTAAGGAAATTAAGCTTATAATCAAATACATCGTATTTTACATCTATATAGAAAGTCAATATCAAGTTTTTGGTGCCGTTGCCAAGGAAAATTACAAAATTTTCTAGAAAATTTTTAGAATGCAAAGTTTTTATTATTTATAAAGTCTTATTTAAACTTTAAGATTTATTATAGGAATATTGTGGTGTTGTTTTTATATTAAGTTTTTGTTAAATGTTTTTATTTTATTTTATTCTATTTTTATTTTATGTGTTTTATAGTAATGTATGCATAGTTCAGGTTCCAAAGGACTTGTCCCTTACGATTCTGAATTAGAAAAAAATATTAGAAAAAATAAAAAAATTAAAATTACTAAAAAATTTCAAAAAATGTCAAATCAAAATAATCAAAATGCTGAAGAGTTTAAACCTTTAAGATGTTGTGCAAACCCTACAGTGGATGAACTTCATTCTAGTATTAAAAAACCCACTGTAGTGGCTAATTCCTTTGAGCTTAAACTTGCTATTATCCACATGATATTAAGTAATCAGTTTGGGGGAGCACAATCTAAAATCGAAATTTATATCTTGTCAATTTTCTAAAATTGAATGCTACATTTAAATATGATGGTGTATCAGATGATGCTATAAGACTTAGATTATTTCCTTTCTCATTGAGGGATAAAGCTAAGATATTGTTACATTCGTTATCACCTAGATCTATAAGAACTTGGAGTAATTTAGCGCATAAATTCTCTACTAATTATTTTCCAGCATCAAAAACTGCGAAGCTTAGAAATGATATTACACCTTTTTGCTACTTTGAAGGAGAATCAATTTATGAAGCATGGGAACGATTTAAAGTACTCTTAAGAAAGTGTCCACACCATGCTATACCCTATTGGTTAATAATTCAAACTTTTTATAATGGATTAGTTGGATCTCTTAGATCTATTATCGATTATGTTGCTGGAGGTTTATTAATGTCAAAACCATTTCATGATGCTCATGCTTTAATTGAAGAGATGGCTATAAATAATTTTTAATGGTTTTTTGAAAGGGTAAATCTTAAGAAAGTAGCTAATGTTAATGAAACTGATGCTTTTACCATGTTAGCAAATCAAGTTGCTGTAATTTCAAGGAAGTTATACCAATTTTGAATGAATTTTTCTCAACCAATTTCCATGATTGAAGAGAATTTATTAGGCCAAATGGTAAATTCTCAAGCATCATTAGAAACTTTGAATGTTATAACTAATGAGCAGGATAACCCATATTCAAACTATTATAGCCCAGATTGGAAGAACCATCCTAACTTTAATTGAAATAATACTTTAGGTGGTAATACTCAACAATGGGAGCATAATCAAGTAAACCCATTAAGAAACTGGAATAACCATGGTAATAGTAATTATAGACCTACTTACCCTCTAGGTTTTAATAGTAATCCAAAATTTAAGGAGAAGAAGTTATCTATAGAAGAAGTGGTGTTATAATTGGGAAATCAATTACAAATTCAAAGAGCTACAATTAGAAATATTGAGAATCAGTTGGGATAAATAACAAATTCATTAAGTAATAGATCCCAAGGAACACTTCCTAGTAATACAGAAGTAAATCTGAAAGACCAAAATAAAGAGCAAGTAAAAGCCGTGCAACTTATAAGCGAAAGAGAATTGGAATGTAGAGTTCAAAAAGAGACTAAAGTAGAGAAAGAAGAGATTGAAGAACTAAAAGAAGATGCTCCAAAAGTTTTAGAGAGATCTATTTCTCCACTTAAAGTTGACATGGAAAAACCACCACCTCCATTTCCTTAAAGGCTCTGACAACAAAAGTTGGATAAATAATTTTCAAATTTTTTGGAAATTTTTAAGAAGCTTACAATTAATATTCCATTTGTTGAAGCTCTAAAACAAATGCCAAGCTATGTGAAGTTTATGAAGGATATTCTTAATAGGAAAAGAAAGTTTGAAGATAATGAGACTGTTGCATTTAGTGAGAAGTGCAGTGCTATAATTCAGAAAAAGCTTCTTGAAAAGCTTAAAGATCCTGGTAGCTTTATAATTACATGTGCAATAGGAGACAATTTTTATGGGAAAGTTTTATAAGTTTAGGTGCAACATCAACCTTATGCCATTATTAATATTTAAAAGATTAAAATTAGGAGAAATATCCCCTACTACTGTAACTCTACATTTAGCAGATCAATCAATAACCTTTCCTAAAGGAGTTATAGATGATATCCTAGTGAAAGTGGATCAATTTATCTTTTTTGTAGATTTCATTGTGCTAGATATAGAGGAAGATAAGGAGATACCTATCATTTTTGGGAGACCTTTCCTAGCAATAGGAAGAGTAATCATAGATGTTAAAAAGGAGAATTAACTATGTTCATTAATGATCAAACATTTACATTTAATATTTCTAAATTAATGAAATACCCTGCAAAAAGTAAAGTTGATGAATGTTATAGAATTGTTGTGATAAGATATTAAAGTGAATGCCATTTCAAACCAACTAATAAAGAGAAATTTGAATTTAAAGAGTTGAAACATGAACGAGAAGAGGAATTAGATCAATATGAAGGTTTATATAAGGAAGATTCAAATTATGTTTGAGAAAATTTTTGAAGTTTTGGACACGACAGAAAAAGATAAATCTTTTTGTCCATCAATTGAAAAACCTCCTGAGCTTGAGTTGAAGTTACTTCCTGAACATTTGAAGTATGCCTTTTTAGGTGATTCCTCTACATTACCTGTTATAATTTCCTTAAAGTTAACTACAAAAGAAGAAGAGAGTTTGATGAAAACTTTAAGGAGTTACAAGAAAGTCTTTACATGGATAATTGCTGATATAAAAGGAATCAGTCATTCAATTTATATGCATAGAATTCATATGGAAGAGAACTGTATACCCAGGGCTAATCCTCAAAGGATATTGAATCCTATTATGAAAGAAGTTGTTAAGAGAGAAATTTTAAAGTGGTTAGATGCTGGAATTATCTACCCTATTTTAGAGAGTGTGTGGGTTAGTCCGATTTACTGTGTTTCTAAGAAAGGAGGAGTGACTGTGACTTTGAATGAACATAATAAGTTAATACCAACGAGACAAGTCACAAGATTGCAAATATGCATTGATTATAGAAAATTAATTCTCACAAATAGGAAAAATCATTTTCCACTACCCTTTATAGATTAAATGCTGGATAGACTAGCTGGGCATAAATACTTTTATTTTCTGGATGGATATACTGGTTATCACCAAATATAAATAGCTCTTAAAGATCAAGAGAAAAAAACATTTACCAATCCTAATGGTACATTTTCTTTTAGAAGAATGTGAGTTGATTTATGTAATGCACCTGCCACATTTCAAAAATGTATGATAGCTATTGTTTATGATTTTATTGAAAAATGGATTGAAGTTTTTATGGATGACTTTTCAGTGTTTGGAACTTCATTTGAATCATGTTTAAAACATTTATAAAAAAATTCTTAAGCACTTCGAAGAAACAAATTTAATCCTTAATTGGGAAAAATGCCAATTTATGGTTGAAGGAGGAATAGTTTTGGGACATCAAATTTCAAAAAAAAAAGTTTGGAAGTAGACCCTGCAAAAATTCAAGTGATCGCTAATTTACCTTACCCAACAAAGTGTGAAGGAAATTAAGAGTTTTTATGACATGCTGGATTCTACAAGCGATATATTAAAGACTTTTCAAAAATCGCTAAGCTCTATGCCTTTTACTTGAAAAATATGTAATTTTTATTTTGGTAGACTGCCTAAAAGCTTTTGAATTATTAAAGGAAAAATTAGTCACTATAGCAATTATTATTTCACTAAACTAGGAAAAACCTTTTGAATTAATGTGTGATGCTAGTGATTATGCTATTGGAGCTATTTTAGGATATAAGCATGATAAGATTTTTAAGGTTATCTACTATGCTAGTATAACTCTTAATGAAACTCAAATTAATTATATCACAACTGAGAAAGAGTTATTAGCTGTTGTTTATGTTTTTGATAAATTTAGATAATACTTAATTAGAACTAAATGTATTATGTATACAGATCATTCTGCTATTAAGTATTTAATGAAAAAGAAGGATGTAAAACCTAGACTGATAAGATGGGTTCTTTTTTTGCAAGAATTTGACTTTGAAATAGTAGATAGGAAGGGAGCTGAGAATCGAATTGCTGATCAGCCTTGAATTTGAGAAACCACTCTATTTTAAAAAAGAGATTAATGAACATTTTCGAGATGAAGAATTTTTTAATGTTAATGAGTGGTGTGTTCCATGATATGCCGACATTGTGTACTTCATTTTTAGTGATATTATACCCTATGGAATGACATACCAATAGAAGAGAAAATTTTTCTCTGAAGCTAAGACTTATTTTTGGGATGACCCTTTTTTATATAAGTAAGGAAATGATGTTATTATTCAAAGATGTGTACCTTTAGTAGAAACTTATGAAATTATCTAAAAATGTCATAATTTTAATTTTGGGGGACATTTTGTTGATAAAATAGAATACAAAATTTTACAATGTGTATTTTATAGGCCTATAATCTTTAGAGATGTTAACACTTATATCAAGACTTATGATCGATGTCAACGAGTAAGCAATATTTCTAGGAGGAATGAGATGCCCCCCTCAATTATGTGCTAAAAGTTGAGATATCTGATGTTTGGGGATTAGATTTCATGGGACCATTTATACCATCTTTCGAGAATTTATATATATTGTTGCACTATAATATGTATCCAAATGGATAGAAGTTGTTGCTTTACCTTGATGTGATGCTCAAACTGTTACCAAGTTTTTAAGAACAAACAAATTTTGTAGATTTGGAATGCCATGAGTAATCATAACTGACAGGTGGAGCTATTTCAAAAATGCAATAATGGAGAAGTTATTAAAGAAATATCATATAAATCATAGAATTGCAACTGTTTATCATCCTCAGACAAGTGGTATTACTGGATTATCTAATCATGAAATTAAAAGAATATTAGAAAAAATTGTAAATCTAACCAAAATGGATTAGTCAGTCAAACTTGACTATGCTTTGTGGGTTTATGGGACTGCATACAAAACTCCTATAAGAATGTCCCCATATAGGCTAATATTTGGGAGAGCGTGTCACTTACCAGTTGAACTTTAGCATAAGGGATATTGGGCTATTAAAGAATTTAATTAAAATTTAAAGGATTCTAGTGAGAGAAGGCTATTGCAATTGAATGAGCTTGAAGAGATAATAAATGAATCTTATGAAAGTGCTAAGATGTACAAAGAAAAGATGAAGATGTGGCATGCTCGAAGGATTCTGACTAAAAATTTTACGCCAGGGCAATAATTTTTGCTTTATAATGCAAGGTTAAGATTATTTCCAGGCAAACTTAAGTCCAGGTGGATGGGCACATTTGTTGTGATGAAATTTTATCCTTATGGAGCTGTGGATATCAAAGATCCTAAAATTGATAAAATATTCAAAGTGAATATTTACAAGCTTAAATGATTTAGGTGACCAACTTAAATTAAATGATTTTTTGATGTTGGTTCAACCAAAATAAACACTAGTTACTGATACACCTAAAATATATAGTATTTTTGTACATATTTTTATACCTATTTTTGAGATATTACGCTTTAATGAATGGTATTTGTGTGTTTTTCTTAAAGGTACAATAAAATGGATGGAAAATGATAAAAGGTGTGAAAAAGGGTCAAATTTTAAGCAAAAATGAAGAAAGGAGCAAAGATGAACTAAGGCGCCTAAGCGCCCAGGATTGACGCCTAAGCGCCAGAGCATCTGCGCTTAAGTGCCATGTACCTCACACTTAAGCGCCAAGGTTAGTTACTTGAAGAGTTATTTAATTAGAGAAAATTTTTGAAGAGGTGTTCGAAGCAAACCTTGAAAAAATTGCGGGAAATAGCTCATGGACACAAAAATTCATTCAAATGACTTTTGAGGAGACAACTTCTAGAAGATTCATTAATGCAGACACCTTTTCGAAGAGACACTAAGGCACCCTTTTGTTTTTTTTTAAGAAAAGACATATTTTTCAAAAAAAAAGGGTCAGCAACCAACCGCCAAAATTAACAACCACCGCCGGTAACCTTTACTTTACTTTTTTTTTATTTTGAGTGTTAGTTTGTATTGTGAGAGAAGGAAGAGAATTCAAAGGAACTTCAAGACCTTTGTTGGAGAGAATTTGAGATAAGTGTTTATCTTTGTGACTACACTTAGTTTTTAATTTAGATTTCTTATTTGTGAGCATGATTTCGACTTTTAAAATCATGTGCGGTTCTGCTTTCTTCATGGATTCTGAGTAGTTTTCTTTATTTTTTGCATTAAAATGATAAGTGATTAAATGTTAAAAGAAAGTTGTGTGAAGTAGACCTCAATGTTGGAAGACGTTGTGATGATTCAAGACCTTGCACTTCATTTACTTCTTGATTTGGCCAATTAAGATGTTAAAACTTGTTGTGAGAACATGTAAGATCCGAGATGGTATTGTCTTAGTCAACAAATGGTTGGAATCACATATTAATTTCATGAATGAGAGTGTAGTTCATGGGGTTGAGTGCAAATAAATAAGGAAATATATTTTCAAGGGTGTGGAATTAGAGGACTTTAGAGTGAAAGGCTAAAGCCCCAAATTTGATTTATAGTTTTAGGTTTTGATACTAGATGTTAGTCCCCAGGAGGAGGGAGAAGAGGAAACTCCAGAGTGAGAGTTAGTATCTTCCCTACCTAGCAGGTCTTGAAGACTATTCAAACTATAGATTAATCCATGTTCTTTATAGCATCTCTAGTAAGGGTAAATAATATTATTGCTCCTATTGGCACAACATATTTAGCATTCTTCCACAACTAAATTTCTATGTTTATCATTGATTCATGATAAGGAAAAAAATATTTTACTTATATTGCCTTCATCTTGCAAGTATTTTAATTAACTTAATTAGTTTCTTACTTTATTTTCAATTATAAAAAATTATAAAAGAATCAAACTTTTATTCTTATTATAGCATCTTAAGTTTGAGTAAGAATATATATTGCTAAGTATTTTGTTATCTAAAATTATTCCTTCCTGTGGGTTCGATATTTGGGACTTAATTAGAAAATTCTATATTAGTTGATAACGATATGTATACTTGTGTAGTATTTGATATTGAAATATCATAAATATAATCACATACATCGCGCTTTACATCTCTATATATAGAAAGTCGGGATCAGTTACGTCGGGCTGACGACATTAAACCAACCCCTCTATGGGAAAGAACACATAGTAATCTATGTGTTTATTTTTTTTAATTGTTATGTTTTTATGTGTGATTTAGAAAATTCTGGTAGTATTTTGAATATGTAATGATTTAGTGACTATTCTTAAACCTTAAAAGATGACTTAGACATGTTAGAACATGTATTTGGATGTTAAGTTGACCTGTGCTAAATTTAGCACCGACGCTTAAGCGCTAATTTTCAACACTTAAGCGCCAATATCCAACGCTTAAGCGCGACAGTTAAAAAACATTTGCAAATTTCAATTTTTAGAAGTTTTAACCGAGATTTGGTTGGCTCTAACGTGGGAGACAATTTTAAGATGTGCCTACGAGTTTTAGGAGGAGTTTAGAGCCTATAAATAGATGAGTATGAGAAGAATTCTCACTACTCTTCCATTTAACCCTAAATCCTAAGTGAAAAGTTAGAGTTTTGGAAAAATGTCATCTTGGGAGAGTGATTTAAGGAAAAAGGAGGAAGTAATGAGATAGAAGTTTGTTAGTCAGAGTGCACAAGAGTTATACAACAGTTTCCTCGCCATTAGTATCGAAGGAATAGCGGAGAAAATCACTAAAATTGAGGTGGACGTGGCTTCAATTGAAGCAAAAGTGATGGAAGTTAAAGTACATTTGGATCATATGGAATGACAAATTAAGATGCAGTTTAGCCATCCCAGTTTTATAGAAGAAACGGACAAGGCTATATATTTGAAGAACAAGGGGATTGAGGAAGATTCAACTAGAGTTATCAACCATCGTCCGTTCTTTCAGATTTACATTCTAAATGTTGAAGGAGAGACTAATGATCGACTAGGATTTGTTCCACTGAATGGAGAATGGAATTAAGTTCGTGGTTTAGTGTTTATGTGTTTAGTGTTTATTTGTTAATGTGAAGTGTGTTTAGTGTGTTTTTAATGTTATGATTGTCTAGTATTTGTGTTTAGGAAGTTTCTCATCCAACACTAATTGGATTGAGAATTTATGTATTTAAAAATATTTTGTAATTGTTCATGAATGAATATAAGTGTTTGTTCGTGTGAAATTTTGTGTTGAATCGAGTTAATTAAGATTGGTGAATCTTGAGTAAGAGGAGAGTTGAAAAGGGAAGAAGATTGTTAAGTTAATTAGTTGATTGTTCATATAGAAGATTTTAACGCACTTTTACTTATCTCCATTAAATTATTAAAGTTTATACTGAATTAAGTAGGGGTAAAAGATGAATTAGTTGACTCCTGAGCGTTGTTTTAAAAGTTTGAGAGGAGCTGGAGAAGATCTGATTGTTCTCCGCCAGTGAGAGTGGTTCTATTGTTTTTCTGCTGTTGCAGTGATTTCTATTGTGCGACAGTTCTATGTGAATCTCCTTGAAGATAAAGATGAAAGAGTCATGGTGAGGGGAAAGACAATGTCTTTTTCACCTGAGGTAATAAACTAGTTTTATCATTTGCGCCTAAGTACTTTAAGTTTTTATTCAAACTATAGTCCTACTGAGGAGGTGCTAGATGAGATCATTTCATCTTTGACTGCTGAATGAGGGCTTTGGAAGATTACAAATGAAAGGAGAGTTAACTTTTCCACTACGAAGTTGGATGCCACTATAAAGGCATGACACTATTTTATTTTTGCTCGTCTGCTGCGTACTAATCATCTTAGTGAAGTGACAAGTGATCAAGTAACTTTGAACTATTGTATCCAGCAGTTCAAATCCATCATCATTGGAGCTTTGATTCATAGTGTTATTATCAGTTCTTCCGTCACCGCTATTATTACAGGTTTGGGATTTGCGTCCTTGATCTTTATTTTATGCGAGTAGGTTGGAGTTAGATTTGATAGTTGGGAAGAGATCTTGCAACCTCTTATCTCTAAATTCTCCCGAAGAACACTCCTCAAAGTTCCTCTGAATCTCTTCCTTTCTTTACAGCACACAGAATTCTTCTTCGAAGTAGCAAGGAGGAAGAAATCTCACTTTCCCTCCACTCTTACAATTTCTCGAAGAAATCCTCACAATTGTTAAACACTAATGGAACCTCTCTAACCTCTAGGGCCTTTCTAACATCCAGGACCTCCAGAGCCTCCAACGCCAGCCNTTTTTGCTCGAATGACCCTAATTCATCATTCTTGCAACAAAACATCAAAAATACCTTTCTTTAAAGTGCAATTTCATTAAAAATAGTATAAAATAGGTATGAAAATCTCAACATATTTTACTTTGGTCAAAATCCCCCAAACTTAACTATTACTTGTCCTCAAGTAATTTTAGTACTATATAAAAATTATGATCTACTGTAGTGAAGTTTTAATTCAGAAATACTATAAGTTTCATTTAAATAAATATCATAGTGAGATTTTCAGAAAAAAATTCAAGTAATTGAATTAATTCTGTAGCCACCAGATTATCTAGTCATCAAGTTTTAAGAGTTCTAGTCTTCTATTTATTTCAAGAATGACTATTGGTTGCAATATTAAGTCACTTAGAATATCCAAAAGATAAGAACTTCATGAGAACTCTACTAGAGATCTATTCCATAAATATAAGTTAAGGAATGTATTTAATTTTTCCCTTTAGGTAGGTCCAGCGAAGCCAATTTTTTTCTAGGCATATCCTCAAGCTTCTCCTCACTTCCATAATTTTTTTTTCTTTCTTTTCTCTTTTTCATTTGTTTGTTTTCAATTCTATATATTTTTCCTTTTTCAATTGAGGATTAATATATCTGGATAGCCTTTAATGATTTTGAACTTCACTTTTCTTTCCCTAAATTTGAAACTCAAAGCATTTCTTTACCTTATAAATATTTCATAGTTTTTACATCATTAAGCCCCAATCTTTTCTTCTCAAATGAATTTCCAGATTCTTAATACTTCAAAATATAGTTTCCTTCACTTTAAATAGTTAATTATAATCTTATTCTCTTATACTAAATATCTTAAGTCACAAAATTAATTTTCATTACAAAAAAATTTCTTTAAATCTACCATAATATTTAAATAGTTACCAAAATATAGTTACCTGAATTAAATTTACTACATAAAATCATATAAATAATTTTTGAAAATATTGAAATAGAGGACATCTAACAGTTAATCTTTTTCTTCCCTCCCCCAAACTTAAATTTTTAAATATGCAATAATACAGGTGGAAAGAAAAAAACTATAAATATAAATCATACCTCAGTATTGTAGGCATTTTTATCATTCTGAAATTTCTACAGGCCTTCTCAAATTTTTTACTTCACCTGGTCTGTAATATTAGGAGCTTTCTACACATATAAATTGGCCTTCTCAAATTTTTACTTCACCTGGCCTGTAATATTAGGAGCTTTCTACACATATAAATCAGTTTTCTTAAATTTTTACTTCACCTAGTCTGTAATATTAGGAGTTTTCTACACATATAAATCATTAAAGAAATTTCTAGGTAATGAAATTTTGAAATAAGTATAAAACTAAAACAAGTACAATATTTTCTAACACAATCACAATACTAAACAATTAAAACTTTAAAAATGCAAAAACTACCACACTAACTTTATAAAAATTTAAAATTATCCAAGTACACAATATAAAAGTCCAAATACATAAACATACATTTCTCTTACAAAAAAATTACATAAAATAAAAATACAGACATAAGTACATCAATTTCATTCTATATCAAAATCCAAAGCTATATCTTCATCGCCTTGATCAGCAGGTGTATTGGGTTGATTCTGAGTATATCGGGGGCATTCAGGAAACGTAACATCAGGCTCTCCTCTGTAGTGTCGGGTCTGAGCTTCATAATAGACTACCTCAAAATTTGAATGCCTTTGCAGGTACTCGCTATCATAATCATGTCAGCGTTTTAAATCTCCAATCATTTCACTTATCAATTCTATCCTCTTCCGTTGCAAGGTCAACTCATTCATCAAATTAGAGAGGGTAGGGGAACTAGAAGGTGGAAGGTCATAACTTGTAGAGGTGACATATCTACTAGTAGAAGGTTCTTGACTTCTACTCCCAGTTCTCCATTTCTCATGGGATTCATAAGTAGCTTACTAATGGGTTTCATAGGATAAACCCATTCTTCGTCTCCACTTTCCACTCTAGAAAGTTTGCAAATTGTGGGATTTCATAGGATAAACCCATTCTTCATCTTTAAATTCTACTCCAAAAAGTTTACAAATTGAGCTTCATAGGATAAACCCATTCTTCATCTCCAAATTCTACTCCATAAAGTTTGCAAATTTTATAAATAAGTCCAGGATGCCCTAGACCTCCACTAGTCTCACTCCTTGCCATAATAGTCAATATATTCTTAAGAATTATTCTCCCCACATTTAGAGTTGTATTATTCTGAATACAAAAATTCAGAATAGCTCTATCTCTAGTTACCTCACTATGGTGATAGGTCGATAACACAGTAGAGGAAATGAAATAGTGCCACGCCTTAGAGGTAGCATTCAGCATGGAAGCAGAAAAATTTACCTTTTCTCGCTGTTTTATCTTCCATGTTCCTTTCCTATCAGTGAGAAAGTTGATCACATCATTGAGGGGGCCTTCNACTACTATTTTGAATACAAAAATTCATAATAGCTCTATCTCTAGTTACCTCACTATGGTGATAGTAGAATAACTCTATCTCTAGTTACCTCACTATGGTGATAGGTTGGTAACAGAGTAGAGGAAATGAAATAACTCTATCTCTAGTTACCTCACTATGGTGATAGGTCGGTAACAGAGTAGAGGAAATGAAATAGACACGCCTTAGAGGTGGCATTCAACATGGAAGCAGAAAAATTTTCCCGTTCTCATTGTTTAATTGGAATGGAAGCAGAAAAATTTACTCGTTCTCGCTGTTTTATCTTCCATCTTCCTTTCCCATCAGTGAGAAAGTTGATCACATCATTGAGGGGGCCTTCCATCATACTAAAGGATTCATATTGGCAGCTATAAGAGTCTGGGACCTCATAAAAAGTGTTGATGCGGGCGGCAGTAAACTCAACAGGGAATTATATAAGAGTCTGGGACTTTGTAAAAAGTGTTGATGCGGGCAGCGGTAAACTCAACAGGGAAATAATAGTCTGGGACTTCGTAAAAAGTGTTGATGCGGGCGGGAGTAAACTCAACAGGGAATCCACACACTTAAACGATTATGTCTTCAGAATAAATCACATTGGCGTAGAACTCCTTCACAACATTTGCATCCACTTTATTGGTGGTGTAACAAAAGTCTTCCCACCTCTGCTCGACAATAACTAGTTCGATTTCTCCTCCTAGACTTTCAAAAACTCAATCTTGTATGCACTTCTTACCTTTAAATATGGAAGTAAATTTTGTTTGAGCCATCGCATTAACAAAGTGAGACTCATTAAACTCAACTCTTCTCTTTTGTCGTGGAGCCATTTTAATCTAATCAATTTATAGAAATATTCCAAAAATTACTTCAAATTTGTAAATTATGGCTTCCAAAAGTAATTTTAAGAGTTCAACAATAAAATCCATGAATCTCTTCCCAAATTTTCTTTACATTCCCAAATTTTTCNCCTCTCAGTAATAACTCGTTCGCTTTCTTCTCCCGGACTTTCAAAAACTTGATCTTGTATGCACTTCTTTCCTTTAAATATGAAAGTAAATTTTGTTTGAGCCATCGCATTGACGAAGCGAGACTCGTCCAACTCAACTCTTCTCTTTTGATGTGGAGCCATTTCAATATAATCAAATTATAGAAAAATTCCAAAAATTATTTCAAATATGCAAATCATGGCTTNTTTTTCCCACCTCTATTCGGAAATAACTCGTTTGATTTCTCCTCCTGGACTTTCAAAAACTCGATCTTGTATGCACTTCTTTCCTTTAAATATGGAAGTAAATTTTGTTTGAGACATCGCATTGACGAAGCGAGACTCGTCGAACTCAACTCTTCTCTTTTATCATGGAGTAATTTCAATATAATCAAATTATAGAAAAATTCCAAAAATTACTTCAAATATGTAAATCATGGCTTCCAATAGTAATTCTAAGAGTTCAACAATAAAGTTCATGAATCTCTTCCCAAATTTTCTTTACATTCCCAAATTTTTTGGATCTCCTCAATGTGGGAGAAATTCATGGTGGAAATCAAATATTTTTAGCTTGGAGTGAAGATCTTACCTAAAAATGATCAAATCCAATGTCAAAAAGTCTTGAAATTGCCTCCCAATCCAAGATCTTTCAAGCCCTAAGTCAAAAATGGCGTTTTTAGGACGGTTGACTGGTTAAAATCGCGGTTAAAGGTGTTTTTCGTGAGCTCACCGTCGGAGGTTCGATGTCGCTGTCGGCGCACTTAATTAGAATTTAAATTCTAAGTCTCGGGAAAATCTCGTCATCGGCGGCGTCGAGGGCACCGTCGGCGGGCTCTATTGATTTTGTCCAGATTCCAGATTTTTGTGATTTCGAGCAATTCCAAGCCTAAACAACATCCGTTTAATCATGATAGACATAATTTTAAATAACTAAATGATGTAATTAGCACATATAAACTTTCACAACACAAAACATCACATTATATATAAATTCTAAGGGGTACAATATACGTTACATAACACACCTAAGTTTGGTATTTTCTCAACCTCAATACATTAATTCAGCGTCGCAATCCAAGCCACAATACTCAAAATGCTGAAAACAAAACATCCTATGCTTAGTCTCAACTATATAGAGATATATAAGCATAATTCTAAATCAAAGCAAATACAAAGTTCAAATCAAAATACATAGATAAACATATATGTAGTAATATAAATATACTAATCCTCAGACTCAGTACTCAATTCTCCTTTGAGATCGCCCATTGATTGCACATGAACAAAGAGGTTGTAGAAGGGTTGGAATGGAAATTCTTCAATAGAATCCTCCTCAATTAATTTCATCCTCCTTATCAACCATATCAAACTATCTTCTAAATGTCCAGAATGTTCGAAATGTTCCTTCATCCTCCAGTCCAGATGATCGAAGNAAGATGATCAATTCCAGTGTCAAAAAGTCTTGAAATCTCCTCCCAATCCAAGATCTCACAAGCCCTAGGTCGAAAATGACGTTTTTAGGAGGAAGGGGACGATGAATTGTGGCGATTGCTGGTCAAAATCGTGGTTAAAGGTGTTTTTCGTGAGCTCGCCGTCGGTGCTTTCTATTGGAATTAAAATCCTAAGTCTCGGTAAAATCTTGTCGTCGGCGGCGTCTAGGGCGCCGTCGGTAGGCTCTATTGATTTTGTCCAAATTTCAGATTTTTGCAATTTCGATCAATGCCAAGCCTAAACGACATCCGTTTAATCATTATAGACATAATTTTAAGTGACTAAATGATGTACTTAGCACATATAAACTTTCACAACACAAAAAATCACATTTATATATAAATTTCGAGGGGTACAATATACGTTACATAACACATCTAAGTTTGGTATTTTCTCAACCTCAATACATTAATTCATCGTCACAATCCAAGCCACAACACTCAAAATGCTGAAAACAAAAACATCCTATGCTTAGTCTCAACTATACAAAGATCTATAATCATAATTCTAAAGCAAAGCAAATACAAAGTTCAAATCAAAATACATAGATAGACATATAGATAGCAATATAATCACTAATCATCAGACTTGGTACTCGATTCTCCTCTGAGATCACCCATTTATTGCACATGAACGAAGAGGTTGTAGAAGGTTACATAGATAGACATATAGGTAGTAATATAAATCTACTAATCCTCAGACTCGGTACTCGATTTATAGATAGAAAGATAGGTAGTAATATAAATCTACTAATCTTCAGACTCAGTACTCGATTCTCCTCTGAGATCACATTGCGCTTGAATGAAGAGGTTCTAGAAGGGTCGGAATGGAAATTCTTCAATGGAATCCTCGTCTACTAACTTCATCCTCCTCATCAGTCGTATCAAGCTATCTTCTAAATGTCCAAAGTGTTCAAAATGTTCCTTCATCCTCTAGTCTAAATGATCGAAGAAATCAGAGATATTATTAATCACATTCATGACATTTTGTACCTCCTTTTCCACGAAATGTTCCTTCATCCTCCAGTCTAGATGATAGAAGAAATTGGAGATATTATTAATCGCATTCATGACATTTTGTACCTCCTTTTCCAATTTCTTGATTCAACGCAGGATCACCAGGACTTATCAGGGACTAATGGTTGAACTGGTAGTGAATTCTGAGATGCTTGATCTACTATAATTGCCATGTCATTTTCATCTTAAAAAACTGTGAATCTTTCAGTTGGATCCAAAGGCTTCCAAGGTAGCAGTATCTATCCCAATTTTTGTAGGACACTTGGAACTGACTGTAAAGTGAGAAAATTGTGGAGGGGTTTCTAAGCCCATAAGTTGATCCATGAACGATCAGGCCCAAAACCGACTTCACAATTATAGATCTAATGTCGATCGGCAGTACCCTTTTGATGCAGTAATTCAAAATGGCACTTTCTTTAGAAACTTTACTGATTTTCATTGTCGGTAACAGTTTTTCATAAATGAAAAAGTGCCAATGTTTTGGAACGGGATTCAGGAGTGTTGGAGAAAAACTAACATACCCGTTTTCTCTTGTTTCCCAGTCGTCAGTTTCGTCCGTTAAATATTGGTAAATTTCATTCATATGGTTTCTCGTTGGGACGAAATTGGATTAGTGGCAGACAGGAACATTCTCTATCATATATAATTTGTTGATCCGTGCAGGAGTGAAAGTGATCAATCTCCCTTGCACATAAACAACTCCTTGGTTGATTCCATGCAAATTTGCATAGAATTCTTTTACCACAGGAACCACCACGGTGGCAGTAGTGTAGCACAACACTTCCCATCTTCACCGCACTATTGTTTTTTCAATTTCCGTCGTGGGATTATTCAATCTCACGAATCCTTGTTCTTTGATTAATCTTTTCTTTGTCAGCAACTTGTTGAAGATTCGCTGCGCTTCCACACTAATAAACTTTCGCCGATTGAAAACTCACATTCTGGGATTATCAGGGGAATTGGATGCCATAGAAATGAAATTGTTGGTGTTTCACTTTGTTTTTGGTCGAAAAATATGAACTAGCAATCAAATTTTTTAGTTTAAAAAGACAATTCGAGCCCAAAAACCACCATTTAAACCCACATAATCGTCAATTCTCCGGTCTCGCCATTGGTGGGGTCGATGGCACCATCGGCGCGCTCTATATTAATTTTGTTTGGACTCTCAGGAAAAACCCGCCGTTCCGATTGCGTTCCAATTTTTCTTCATGGATCCAATTTTTAAGATGTTTCAATGGTAAATAAGAGTAGTAGAGCTTAATACTACCACAAGTAATGATAATTTTAAATAAAAACTACTATAATCATGATAAAAATAAAGATAAACATGGGTTGCCTCCAATAAAGCGCTTGATTTAACGTCGTCAGCCCGACCTATTCAGGTGTCATTCAGGTTGACTGATCATTAAAACATCTTTAAAATTTGGTCTTTTACCCTCATAATATGGTTTTAATCAATTTCCATTTACTTTAAATCTATTTCTCTTCTTCTGAATTTCAATTTCAACAGCTCCATAAGTATAAACTTGAGTCACAGTAAAGGGTTCTAACCAACGAGACTTTAATTTTCCAGGAAATAACTTCAGCCTAGTTTTGTAAAACAAAACTTCTTATCCTGGTTCAAAGTTCTTTTGGTTATTCTTCCGATCATGCCATATCTTTAATTTTTCCTTTTAAATTCTGTCGTTGTCATAAGACTCATTTCTTAACTCTTCCAATTCATTTAATTGTAATAATCTCTTCTTACCAGCATCTTTCAAATTATAATTGAATTCTTTAATCGCCCAATATGCTTTATGCTCCAATTCTATTGGTAAGTGACAAGTCATTCCAAAAATAAGTCTGTAAGGAGTCATTCCAATAGGAGTTTTATAAGTAGTCCTGTAAGCCCATAATGCGGCGTCTAATCTACTGGACCAATCTATTCTACTAGGGTTTACAGTCTTTTCAAGTAATTGTTTAATCTCTCTATTAGAAACTTCAGCTAACCCACTGGTTTGAGGATGATAGGCAATAGAGATTGTATGAATAATATTAAATTTTTCTGCCAATCTCTGAATGTATTTTTTTCTAAAATGGGATCATCCGTCAGTGATAATCATTATAGGCATTCCGCATCTAGTGAAAATATTTTTCATTAAAAATCTTGAAACACTTTTAGCATCACAACGAGGTAAAGCTCGTGCTTCAATCCACTTAGAAATGAAGTCCACTGCAATTAATATATATAAGTTCCCAAATGAAAGAATAAATGGTCCCATAAAATCTAATCCCCAAACGTCAAAGATCTCACTTCTAACATGAAATTCAGAGGAATTTCATTTCTTCTAGATATATTGCTTACATGTTGACATCGATCACAAGTTCTTATGCATCTATAAAAATCTCTAAAGATAGTAGGCCAATAAAATCTAGCTTGTAAAATTTTATAAGCAGTTTTATCAANAATGTTAGCCCTCAGGTGAGGGGAACATGGGAGCTCCGAAATGAGAGCCGGTATCCTCCCAGTCTAGCCGCAGATTCAGTAAATAAGCATAGGATTAGTCAATGTTCTTTATGCCTGGACCAAAGGGCAAAGAATNAATTGAAAGCAATCCAAATGAAAAAGAAAAGAGAAAAGAAAGAAAAAAAATTATGGAAGTTAGGAGAAGCTTGAGGATATGCCTAATCAAAAATTGGCTTCACTGAACCTACCTAAAGGGAAAACTTAAATATAGATCTTTTACTAGTAGAGTTCTCATGTAAGTTCCTATCTCTTGGCTATTCTAAGTGACTTAATATTACAACATATAGTCATTCTTGAAATAAATAGAAGACTAGAACTCTTAAA